>SJYA01000437.1:1324575-1351939 GCA_006410615.1 Neotragus moschatus | reverse complement strand
GTTAAAATTAAAAAATATAATAAAATATATTAATATATTTAATATACAAAATTTTAAAAATAAATATTGAGTTTCTGTTTTTAGATATACATATAGAAATATTTATATGTAAAAAAGCTCTAATATTATACACACCTTTCAGGACAATTATTTCCATTTCTCTTTCCCTGGTCTAGAGCTTATATAAAGAAAGCTAATGGGACAGAGGTCAGACAAGGAAAAAAGGTTTCATGTGCAGGGTTCTAGACTTTTATTTCGATTTTAAATGGAGTAAATCAGTTTTCAGTTTTGCCTGTGACTACCAAAAAAGCCCAAGAAACAAATCTGACTAAATTCAGTTTATCCCAGTATGCCCTGCACTTCCTGACTCATCTACAGCAACGGTCCCCAAGCTTTTTGTCACCAGGAACCAGTTTTGTGGAAGACAATTTTTCCACAGATCAGGGTGGAAGGGGGATGCTTTGGGGATGATTAAAGTGCATTACATTTACTGTGCACTTTATTTCTATTATTAATACATCAGCTCCATCTCAGATCATCAGGCATTGAATCCCAGAGGTTAGAGACCCCTGATCTATACTCCTCCCTAGTTTGCCTCATTCTAGTCTTGGCTTCTTTCCTGAGCCATCTTTTCAATAATCCCTTCCGACAATGCTTTTCTACTGCACCTCTTGTTACTGCTGCTGTGATTCCTAATTAACAAATGACAATCCCCTATGCCTCACTGTCTTCACAAAATGCTCTGTCTAGAGACCTATTTGCCTTAATAGAAACCCAGAGGACACCTTTCTCTGGTAGCCCTTTCTAAAGGAAGAAGCCTTTACTCTTCCAACACCCTTTTATTAACAGAGGCTGGGGTAGGGTGGAAAGTTAGCATTCCTCCAGCCACTCATTTCCAAATCATTACCACCTCTTCGTGTAAAAAAATTTCTTTCTTTTAGGTTTACTTTCCATTGATACCACCTAATTTTTTGTTTCCACTGAGGTAATGTTTTTAAGTGTAAGAGCAAGGACCGAAAATAGGTAAGAAAATCATTTATACAGTTTAAAACTGATTCATGAAAAAACAATTACAACACTGAATTTTAATATTAACTTCAAATTCACCAATGTTAGCAATGTTCCTTTGAGTCCAAGAGGTTTTACTTGTACATCAAGAGAAAAGGTTTAATGGGCAGTCTGACTTACCTATATTCTCCCCTCCCCCCCCAAAAAGCACAGTAAATCTAAAATTAAGGCAATGTCTCTTCTAAACTGACTTCATCATCACAGTAGAATCTTTATCTATTGTCTTGTCACACAGTAACAAAAAATCTTCACACTTTTAAGAAGAGCAGGCAATTTAGATTAAATCAGCTACTATGTAAGAAAATATTGCTTTGTGATGATTTTGGTCAGTTCTATAGGAGGGGTCTAAAATGCCTCTGGTGTAAGGCCTTGAGTGTGCAGAGAAACCTAGATGGAGTATTCACTCCATCTTATCACTTCATCACCAGTGCCACTTTTGTTAAAAGAGCAAACTTTAAGGCTACATATATGCACTCTAGAACACTAACAATGTTAAACCAAAATTTAATTAAAGTAAAACAGAAATTTATATTTCTTAATCAAATCATTGTGGTTTAAGAAAACTAACAGAAAACAACATAAACATTTAAACTTGGTAAAGGAAAAACTACCCCTAGTCAGACCCAAGTGATCTAGTTTTCAGGAGATATGAAAATTAAGAATGATAAAACTTTAGTGTTAAATAAATCTGATACATTTAAAATACAAGAGCCTGTCATGGAAAGTAATGATCTACTGTCAGGGACAATCAAAAGCCATTTTACTCAGTTTTTTTTTACAACAACTAATTCAGGTGACCCCTGAAACTCTAAAGTTATATATTATGTCATATGTTAAATCTAAAAGTATTCAACTTACCATTCAATCAAACCTTTAGTTGGTATACAGGCCAAATCCCCAGGAAAAAAAAAAAAAAAAGATAAGCCAAAACTGATCACAATAAAAGGAATCAATATTTTTCTTTATGCTGTATAACACAGATACTTTGAAAAACATTTTTTTAGACATAGAGGAACCACACTGATAATTTCTAAAATAGAAATTTTACCCATAAAGATAAAAGTATGCATTTTGGCCTATACATTTTCTAAATGCTTATTCCCTGGTAAAACAGGAATCTGTATTGCATCTAAAAATATATTATCCCAAGGGATGACACTTTGTGAGATGGAATGACTTAGTAAACTTATTTTTAACTAAATGATGACTCATTTTCACTATGCAGATTTCAGGTAACTACAATACACATACACATAGTCCCATTGTTGGGTATCTGACTTTCAGTAGATTTCAAGACATTGCATTTATTATAGTAATAAATGCTAGTATTATATTGGATAGTATGAGTAGGGCAGAACCTATGTTTGAATTAGAATACTGAATTCTCTAGATGCATATAATAACTAAAGTAAAGTGAACAGATACATACATTTAGCCATAATTTCCTCCAGAAGATAACACTGATCATGTAAGACATTTTGTAAACATGCATTATCCAAAGAGCTTAAATTTTTTTCTTCATATAATCTTTCCAATTTACTATTTGATCTCACTACAATCAGTATGCAAAAACAAAATTAACGATTACAAATCTCACAGTGTTAACCATTTATTCCATTTTCAACTAGAAAGAGTTATCCAACATAACATCTTCTATGAAAAATTTGTAGGACATAAACAACTATTTTTGTTCTTTAAAAGTGTTTAAAACCAATGCATTTTTAAAGACAGTGGGCAGCCTAAGAGAACTTAAAGGACAGAAATGGGTAATTCTGAATTAACATAGAGAAAATATCTAAGATCATCTTTAATGAACGGGATACTCAACAAGTAAATATATTGGGCATATATATTAGTTGTAACACCATAAGCATTGAGAGATCTCAGCCTGAGTCCCAATGTCTATTATTTCACCACCACGTGACTGTGTACAAGCCACTTCTCTCTACATGCGAATTTTATCATCTCAAAGACAAATATACAAGTTCCATGTATAGCACATGGAACTCTGATGAATATTATGTGCCAGCCTGGATGGGAGTGGGATTTGGGAAGAATGGATACATGTATACCTAAGGCTGAGACCCTTCATTGTTCACTTGAAACTATCACAACATTGGCTAAACCCCAATATAAAATGATTTTGGTGTTTAAAAAAATAGTACCTATTTCACTGGATTATTAGGTGGATTAAGTGAGAATATAAAGTGACTAGCACCATGTCTGCCTCACAACTATGGCCATCTACAACCTCTTCACATATTTATATATATGCACATATATATAAAACTATATCATATATATACACATAGAGAAAAATACATTATATATAAATATCTATACATATTTATATATGAAGATGGAATGTGACAGAAAGAGGGAGAGAATATAAAAATCTACTGGGCTACTATTAGTGATTTTTAACTTAAAATGAAAATAATTCTCAGTATTTTAAGCTATGTGTACTGTTTTGTTAAATTATTACTTGGANATATAAAACTATATCATATATATACACATAGAGAAAAATACATTATATATAAATATCTATACATATTTATATATGAAGATGGAATGTGACAGAAAGAGGGAGAGAATATAAAAATCTACTGGGCTACTATTAGTGATTTTTAACTTAAAATGAAAATAATTCTCAGTATTTTAAGCTATGTGTACTGTTTTGTTAAATTATTACTTGGAGTTATCAAATTGTAGTAACACTAAAGTTTTACACTTACATTTTAAAAGACAGTTATATAAACAAAATGGTTTAAGAACTTGTTTAATGTTATTTACGTATTTCTAATTTTCACAGTAGCGAAGTTGCCAGAAAAGTGAAAGTGAAGTCACTCAGTCATGTTCGGCTCTTTGCAACCCCATGGACTCTAGCCTACCAGGCTCCTCCATCCATGGAATTTCCCAGGCAAGAGTACTTGAGTGGGTTGCCATTTCCTTTCCCAGGAGGTCTCCCCAATCCAGGAATCAAACCCTGGTCTTCTGCATTGCAGGCAGATGCTTTACTATCTGAGCCACCAGGGAAGCCCATTGTTGCCAGACTTTTCCATAATTCTAACAATCTAGAATGTGCTAGGAAGTATCAGATTTAACAATACAAAAATGAAGAAAAACCTCCAAATTATATTTTGGACAAAATGGTGAAATGTGAACTAGAGATATGCCCTCAAACTTTTATACTTGGTACCCTATCCATTTCTTCATTAAAGAACCTTGATCCTACCATGATAAAAACAGAATTTTGCCTGAGGATTTTTGTTGGTTGGTTTTTCCATGGGTTCTTAATGATTTTAGTTTAACAGTTGTGCTGATACTTTTGAATAAAACAGCTGAGATTACTCTGTCCTACTAGTAGCAAACATACTAAGATATTAAATTACTTAAGTGGATATTACATACATTATCACATAAAAGCACCAGAGATTTAATCTCACCCCTAAAGTATAATGCTATGTTGATATAGAGAGAAGTCTTTAGGGAAGTGTCACCTGTTCTGTCCTTTGATCTTATTCAGTATTTGCATTAATTAAGACACTGAAAAGATAAGGATAAAATGGCTTAGCAATAATTTGTATAAATAGGAACCACCTACTGTTGAGTTTCCCACAACCTTCTTATTATCCAGCATTGTGACAAATATGTAAACACATTCAGACAGTATAAGGTGACATTTATATAAATGTTAATCTAGAAGAAAGCACTGGCTGGTAACCATTTAGTGTGAGCTCTTAAGGCAGACTCCTGTAAATAAGGAAAAAAACATAAAAGCCAACAACAGTGGCCTAAACAAATAAATTATGGTTCTTCCATTTAGTATAGTTCTACCTTGAATTTTAAAATTATGCTGACAAATACATATAGAAATATACTTATGATGTTATCACATGAAAAAAGATAATTTAACAGTATGCACATTTTGATCCTATTAAAAAATTAAAATAGAAATAGATACATTTCTGTTTCTCACTTCCTTCTTCCACCTTTACATTGTATATTTATGCAAAATAAAATGTAAGTAACGAAAAACATGTANATGCTGACAAATACATATAGAAATATACTTATGATGTTATCACATGAAAAAAGATAATTTAACAGTATGCACATTTTGATCCTATTAAAAAATTAAAATAGAAATAGATACATTTCTGTTTCTCACTTCCTTCTTCCACCTTTACATTGTATATTTATGCAAAATAAAATGTAAGTAACGAAAAACATGTATGCTAACAGTGGATATCTCTGAACAATGAAATTATATATTTAGAAACTTTCCTTTCATTTATCCATACATTACATTTTTTCAAGAGATCATATGTTGTTTCTGAAACATTAAAAAAAATTAAATGAATGCATCCTGCATTAGCTAAAATGTTGGGTCTTAGATTAAAGATTTAGATTTTTTGGGTCTAGATTGTGGGTCTAGAATTGGGTCTTAAGATTCTCAATTCCTAAAATACTTTGATATTTTCCTTTACCTACTGGTAATAATACATCACTTAACATTATAGCCAGAGAATGAAAATCTTTCTTATAAATGACTTCAGATTTTAAAGGAAAGGTCAAATTTTAAATGAAATAATTAAATAACTGTTAGCAAAACTAGATGAAAAATTAGATACAGAATCTATCAATATGGTACAAACAGCAATGACATATGGAGGCTGAACAACATGCTTCTGAATAACCAACAAATCACAGAAGAAATCAAAAAAGAAATCNGTTGGATCTCCTTGCAGTCCAAGGGACTCAAGAGTCTTCTCCAATACCACAGTTGAAAAGCATCAATGCTTCAGCACTCAGCTTTCTTCACAATCCAACTCTCACATCCATACATGACCACTGGGAAAACCATAGCCTTAACTAGACGGACCTTTGTTGGCAAAGTAATACTTTCAGTAGATACTTGGTAAATATTATTTGATAATAAGGCAGGGACTGTACTTATCTAAGTGAACGATTCACTGGTTAAAATATAGTTGCTAAAGTCTTTTTAGAAAAGTAATAAAACTACGTTTTAGAAAATCAGCTGGTGTGACTGGAAATTATTTTCCTTTTCTAGTCTCGATGGCGCCTCTTCCTAACTCTTTAACCTTCTTTTAGGTCTCTCCATGTTCTTCATTCCCTTACTTTACTTTTAGTGATGTAAATCGAGCCTAAAAGGAAGTATCTTAAGATATATTTTTTTTTAATTCCTTTAATTATCTACTGGACTTTAAATTTGGACTTAACTAGAAAGAGAAATAGTAGTGATATTAATAAAGGATTAGACATGATAATGAATTAGTCTAGATAAGTAGTTGGAGTATTTTTTGCCCTGACTTTTTACTGCATGCTATTATTTTTGGTTTGTCTCATTTACACTTGTTTCTTTTGCAATGCTATGCTTATAGTACTGAAATTTACAAATTACTTTGATACAAAGTATGATTGAGTTTTTTAGTCCAAAATTTCAAGACTAGTTTCAAGTTTTTATAAAAGATTTCCTCAGAATTAAAAAAAAAGTTACTCAATTGTACTAAGTTGAAATATTGAATTAGTAAAATTGACATAAAATAATTTTTCCAGAAAGTAAGAGAAATTAAAAAATATTTACTTATGGAATTCATAGCTGTTGCTTATGAACATTTACTTCTTGGCTTTGCTTGTTTTTAAAATTTCATATTATGGGTTATAAAAGTAAAAAATTTAATTTTAAGCTATTTCTTATATGGTTATATGCAGATGCAATTGTGTCACCTCATAAAAGAAAGAAACTTCTATATACTTAATAAAGATCTTAAATGTCTCCAGATTTTTTCCTAAATGAAAGCAGGTGTTGAACATTGTCATCTCCTAATACATTGAGATTACTAAAATATTTAATTATTTACCAGGATTTGAAGTAGTAACCAGATGTTTTCAGTTTTCCCAGGATGACTTTTATATCCAGACATTTACAGTGGAAATGAACTAAGTTTAACACCTTAACAATAACAGAAAAAAACCAAAACATACAGACACAAGTTGTTTCTTTCGAACCAGAATTGAAATGATACTCATTAAACTTACAAAGAGCCTTCATACTTCACAGTGAGATAAGATTTCCACAGCCAAACCAAAAATAACTTTGAAGTTTTCCCTCATGGTTAGCCATCATTATTAGGACATATTTGAAGTAATACACAAATTTTTCTGGTTTTAAATATAGTTTTACAGTTGTTAGTAAATAAATATACCTGAGCTACCATTATCAATATCCAGTCTATAGAACAGTTTTATTGCATATATTTGAAGTATACAATTTGAGAAGTTTTGTTATATATTTAAAGTTATGAAAGCATCACCACAATCAAGATTATACACATCATCTCCAAAACTATCCTCATGTGCCTCTGTGAAACCCCTCCTTGTTCTTTTCATGCTTTCTTTCCCCATACCTGACCCCAGGCAAATCACTGGCCTGTTTCTGTCACTAGATACTAGTTTTGCATTTTGTAGAATTCTATATTAATTGAATCATACAGCGTATACTTTTGGAGGGGAGATCTGGCCATTTTCACTCTGAATAATTCAGAAGAATTGCATATATCGGTAGTTCCTTTCTGTTTATTGTTGGTAGTATTTAATTGTGTGACTATACCATAACTTTTTTATACATTCACCTGTAGTTGATATTTGGGTTGTTTCCATTTTGCACTTTTTTCAGATATAACGGCTAATAACATCCTTGTATAATTTTTGTGTAAATGTGCATTTCACTTCACTTGGATAATACCTAGGAATGGTGTAGCTGGATCACATGGTAGTCCTCTGATAATGGGTTCTTTATCCACTTTTCTATTTGAAAAAACTTCATTTTTGAAAGATACTTTCAGCAGATTTAGAATTCTAGGTTCATGGTTTGTTTCCTCGGTACTTTAAAGATACTGCTCCTCTGTCTTGCTTTCAATGTTTCTAATGAGACATCTGCTGCCGTCCTGATCTTTGTATGTACATGTCTTTTTTTCTCTGGTGGCTTTTAAAGCTTTCTTTTTATTATTTGTTTTGAGAAATTTAATTATGTTATGCTTTGGTGTAATTTACTTATTTTTCTTTTGCTTAGTGTTTATTGAACTTCTTGGAAAGTTTCAAGCACATTATAGTTTTAACCATATTTGGAAAATTTTTAGTCATTTTTTCAAATGTATTTTCTGTTCTCTGTCCTCTCTGCTTTTTCATGAAGGTCTTTAAGTATTAGGACACTAGAAGTTAAACTCACAGCTCACATATGTGTTGGTTTGGGAGTTTTAATTTGTTTTTTGTCCTCCAAGTCTTTTCTTTCTATCTTCTATTTTTGATCATTTATATTGCTCTTGCTTCAAGTTCACTAGCCTTTTCTTTTGTGATGTGAATGTGCCACCAATCCCATCCAGTTTCGTTTTTTTTCTTAATCTCAGACAATGTAGTTTTCATCTCTAGAATTTTTTTTTCTGTTTTTTTCCTTTGATGTCTCTCTTCAACATTTTAAACAATGTATTTATAGATAACTCTGTGAATGTCTGCTAATCATAATATTTATATCAATTTTATGTTTTAAATGGGTCCTGCTTTTCGGTTTTTTGCTTTCCTGGTATGATAGGCAGAATATTAAAAATGACTTCCAGAATATCTCCCATGTGAATATGATGGGCCATCACTTCTGTGATATGGCAATGGAGAGTTTTACATATGTGATTAAGGTTACTACTCATTTGAGTTAATGTAAAGGACAGTTACCTGGATCAGCTTAATGCAGTCACATGAGCCCCTTAAAAAGCAGAAGAATTTCCCTAGCCAGTTATTATTGTTAAAGCTGCTCAGTCGTGTCTGGTTCTTTGTGACCCATGGACTATATAGTCCATGGAATTCTCCAGGCCAGAATACTGGAGTAGGTAGCCTTTCCCTTCTCCAGGGGATCTTCCAAATACGGGGATTGAACCAGGTCTCCCGCATTGTGGGCAGATTCTTTACCAGCTGAGCTACAAGGGAAGCCCATGAATACTGGAGTGGGTAGCATATCCCTTCTCCAGTAAACCTTCCCCACCAGGAATTGAACCAGGGTCTCTGGCATTGCAGGAGGATTCTTTACCAACTGAGCTATGAGAGAAGCCCTCCCTGGCCAATGGAAGAAGGGAAAATCAGAGATATGAATCATAGAAAGGATTTTATGTGCCCTTGCTGGCTTAGAGATGGGGTGGGGTCGCATGACAAGGGATGCAGGTCACCTCTAGAACTTGAAAATAGCCCCTGGCTGTCAGAAGCAAGGAAATAGGATCCCTATTCTTATGGCTTCAGGAAACTAGATTCTACCAATAACCTGAATGAGTTTAGAAGCAGGTTCTTCAGAACTTCCAGATTAAGAGCCCAGCCTGGCAGACACAATGATTTCAACCTTATGAAATCTTTAGCAAAGAATGCAGACCCTCCCACTCAAACTCTGGCCTACATAACTATTGGGAAATAAAATGAGTGTTGTTTTAAGGCACTCTGTTTGTGATAATTGGTAATACAGCAATAGAAAACAAATACATCTGGTAATCTCTGAATGAATGCCAGACAGTTTGAATTTTAGCTTGTTAGGTGCTGGGTATTTTTGTATTCCTACAAATATTACGAATATTTTTGAGCTTTATTCCAGGTCACAGTTAAATTACTTGGAAACAGTTTGATTTTGGGGGTAATGCTTCCTTTAATTTTTATTTTTCTGAATTATTTTTGGTAGTGCTGGGTCTTCGTTGCCGCACACAGGCCTTCTCTAGTCATGGCGAGTGGGAGCTACTCTTCGTTGTGGTGCCTAGGCTTCTGCTTATGTGGCTTCGCTTGTTACAGAGCACAGGTTCTAGAGCCCACGGACTTCAGTAGTTGTGGCTCGAGGACTTAGTTACCCTGCAGCGTGCAGAATCTTCCCAGACCAGTGATGAAACTCATGCCCCCTGCATTGGCAGGTGGACTCTTAACCACTGGACCACCAGGGAAGTCCCTGGGTAATATTGGACTACAGCATTGTTTAGTCTAAGGGTAATTACTCTCTGTTCCTGAATCAAGACTGAATACTTAGTCTGAGGAACCTTCTGTACATCTCAGGAATTCTGTCTCTGGATAGCTGTTTTTTTTCCTTTATGCTGGCTGTGAAGTCTAGCCCTCTCAGTGCAATCTCAATACTCGTTTCTGTCTCCTTAACTCAGGTAGTCCACCTGAGTTCCCCCTTTCTGTACTGATGTCCATTAGCCTTTAACAATTTTTTTTGGTACTCTTTTTTTTTTCAGTTGTTTGAGTTGAGAGTAAATACAGACTTTCTTTACTTTGCTGAAAGTCCTTTGGTTACTTTTAAATAATTAAAAACTTTAAATAAAATTATGTTTTAATTATTTAAGTTTAATGGGACAGCTTTTCCCAGGAAATTCTCTTCCTAAAGTGCTTACTATATGCGGTATCTAAAATTTTAATACTGAAGAACCATTTAAAAATTTTAGTACACTAACTCTAGCCCAAATGATGACAAAGCCATATCTCCAGATGGCTAAGCTCAGAGGTCCTCAGTTTCATTTGAACACCTTTCATATGTATTTGCCTAAGGAAACTACAATTATTTTATTCTCGGATAATTATAGCCCACTATTATTGGACTAACTAAACNTTAATACTGAAGAACCATTTAAAAATTTTAGTACACTAACTCTAGCCCAAATGATGACAAAGCCATATCTCCAGATGGCTAAGCTCAGAGGTCCTCAGTTTCATTTGAACACCTTTCATATGTATTTGCCTAAGGAAACTACAATTATTTTATTCTCGGATAATTATAGCCCACTATTATTGGACTAACTAAACTATTAAAGTGAAAAGATAATGTTATTTTACATCTCAAATAGAACAGAATTCCATCTATTCAACCCCCCGGAAAAAAATCTATAGTCATATTCTATGTTAACTGTGCAACTATTAAAAACAACTGTTATTCACATAGTCAGATTTCCTTGTTTCTAATTTCTGTATGTCTGTTTTAATAGGCGTATTATTTAGCTTTATATTTCCCCTCCCACTTGTTTTATCCACATAATTCTGTAATTCTTCCATGTAATTACAGAAGTGACTAGTTTTGTTCTGTGCCCCATAGACAGCTTTTGGGAAGCGCTTTTCTTTCTATAAATTTTGTTTATAGTTGTCTTAAGTGAGAGTTTTTAATAAGTTTTCTAAATAAACAAGTAAGAAGATAGTTACCTCAAAGAATCTCTGGGAAAAGAGATTTTGTAATTTTAGCAAACGTTTCCCTCCTTATTTCTTAATAGTTAACAAAGACATAATTCTGTGTTTGGAGAATTGGTGTTTTCTTACTTGATACTTACCTATGCTGTAGGTACTTTGGAAGTTCGTCTTATGGGCTGCCAGGATATCCTGGAGAACGTCCCCGGACGGTCGAAAGCAGCATCAGTTGCACTACCTGGTTGGAGTCCAAGTGAGACCAGATCATCCTTCATGAGCAGAACAAGTAAAAGTAAAAGCGGAAGTAGTCGAAATCTCCTGAAAACTGATGACTTATCCAGTTCAGTAATCAGATTTTTTTTTTTTAGCAATCAAATAACAAATTAAAGTCCAATACAGAGGGCTGAGTGGTGGGGACAGAAGAGTGAGAAGAGTGAAAGTTGGACAACAAACTTTAAAATTATGACTTCCATAATTTAAAATACCAAAAGCTGTAATGACAGGAGAGTTTAAAAGGCTACAGAATTTACCATGCTGAGAATGTTGGAAAACTGAATGACATATAGCATTAATTTCTTTGGAATAATGAAATACTAAACACCACTCTTTATGGCAAACTCTTTGTGTCACATCTTGATTCTTTAAATGGAATAGTGACACTTCTAAAGTAATGAAGAAATTTTGATAAATAACCATGTTAAATGAGGATTATAGCCTAGTGTCCGAGAAGTAAACTGAAATGGGGGAGTGGGTGAAGGTGATAATAAAATACGAGAGGTTTATGAAGTACTTTGGAGGTACTCTAAAGTAGTCATAAACTATGATATAAATATATAACTGGTGGGAAAGGCATGTAACAATTCAGCCTAGTACAGTATATCTGCTTTCCTGTAGATGGAGAGAGACTTTAGGAAAAATGTAAAAATAAAAATCGTTTAAGGTAACAACCTTAATAAATGGCAAATGTAAAGGGAGAAAAACTGGGTGATTGATAATGATATATAAAAATACACCCACACATACATGTGGCAAACGACTACTGGCTACCTGTCAGTCCTTTCAGTAATTTTCTGATGTAAACGAAATAGCAGTTACTATTTATGTTTTTATAAAACACAAAAGATAACTTGGAAGGGTCTAGTAGGAGTGTGTATGTGTGTTTATATACAGCTAGCTGTTTAAGATTTAAAAGCTTCATCAGTAGTGAGTAAGAAAAACTTATTTGCGAAGTATCATAAGACTTTTGTTGACATTATACAGTGTTACTTCTATTTTAAAGGTTTTAAAATATTTAATCAAATTTTAAATTGTAATTACAGATGATGTCTGTGCAGTTTTGAAGCTGGACAATACTGTGGTTGGTCAAACTAGCTGGAAACCCATTTCCAATCAGTCGTGGGATCAGAAGTTTACACTGGAACTAGACAGGGTAAGATGAGAAACTTTTTACCTGAATTTTCATTATATTTATAATTCATTTTTCATGCATATTTTTTGTTTTAGAAGAGTTTGATAAATTTTATTCTTAACAGAATCCAAGAAGAACCTAGGTATTTTTGACATTTCTCATCTGATGAGGTATATATAAATCTACCTTATCAGATTGCTGCAGGAGCTTTCATTTGTGCAGTGGTTTGAAAATATATACTTTGTACTAACCTGAAAGATCAACAACCAGGTGAGATCTAATATTGAACTATTTTTTGAATTTTAATAATGTGCTTTCTAACCACTAAGGAGATTTTTCTGACTCACCACTTGTGGCTTATATTATCAAAGCTGGATTTGAAGTGAACTGTTGTGCTCAGACAGACATTCCTCTATGTATCTCAGTGGATTTCATGGATACTATGAATGGCTAGAATGTAATCTGTAGCTGCAGAACCCAGCAGAAGTAAACTTGGTCCAGAGTAGAGTTAAATCCATGGTGATAATTTTACTTACATTCTGATTTATCCATTGGTGTGTGGGAAGAAAATATTAAAATTTAATCATAATTTTATCTAAAAGATAAGAAAGATGTTTTTATCATTTAGTATTCAGGTTAATGGTACATACATCTTTAAAAAATGACATGTATTAGTGAAAGCAGATTTATAGTGCTTAAGGATGGTATGAGGTGGCACTTACTGCTCTGGCCTCTACTTTTTAAATATTTTTTCTGGTTTATTTCTTTTCTATCTCAGAGGCAGCATCTTAATCAGGCCCCTCACCATTGCTTTTCTTGGTTCAAATACTATGTCACCCACTTAAATGTATTTGGACAAAATGCTTAACTTTTTGTGTATATCAGTTTCCTTATCTTTAATACCGTTCACCTCACTGAAGGGCTTTCCTGGTGGCTCAGCAGTCAGAGAATCTGCTTGCAGTGCAGGAGACACAGGTTTGATCCCTGGGTCAAGGAGATTCCCCTAGACAGGGAATTGGTAACCCACTCCAGTATTTTTGCCTGAGAAAGCCCATGGACAAAGGAGCCTGGCAGGCTACAGGCCATGGGGTTGCAAGGGTGAGATATGACTTAGTGACTAAACTACCACCACTAAAGAGCTTTTGGTAGGGAAATTGACATCTGATTTAGATGACCAGATATAAATAATACAAATATCGTTGTTGTTCAGTTGCTAAATAGTGTCCGACTCTGCAATCCCATGGGCTGCAGCATGCTGGGTTTCTCTGTCCTTCACTGTCTCCCAGAGTTTGTTTAAACTGAATTCCATTGAATCAGTGATGTCATCCAACCATCTCATCCTGTCACTGCTTTCTCCTCTTTCCCTCAGTCTTTCCCAGCATCAGGGTCTTTTCTGATGCCCTGGAAGAGCTCTGGAAAAGAGCTCTTTTCCAGAATCAGCTCTTTGCATCAGGTGGCCAAAGTATTGGAGCTTCAGCTTCAGCATCAATCCTTCCAATGAATATTCAGGACTGATTTCCTTTAGGATTGAGTAGTTTGATCTCCTTCCAGTCCAAGGGACTCTCAAGAGTCATCTCTAGCATCACAGTTAAATGCATCAGTTTTTTGGCACTCAGCCTTCTTTATGGTCCAACTCTCACATCTGCATGACTATTGGAAAAACCATATCTTTGACGATTTGGAGCTTTGTTGGCAAAGTGGTGTCTCTTCTTTTTAATATGCTGTCTATGTTTGTCATAGCTTTTCTTCCAAGGAGCAAGTGTCTTTTAATTTCATGGCTTACAGTCACCATATGCAGTGATTTTGGAGCTCAAGAAAATAAAGTCTGTCACTCCATTGTTTCCTCATCTGTTTGCCATAAGTGATGGGATTGGAGGCCATGATGTTCGTTTTTTAAATGTTGAGTTTTAAGCCAGCATTTTCACTCTCCTTTTTCACCTTTATCAAGAGGCTCTTTAGTTCCTCTTCGCTTTGTGCCATTAAGGTGGTATCATCTGCATATCTGAGATTGTTGATGTGTCTCCTGGCAATCTTGATTCCAGCTTGTGATTCATCTAGCCCAGGATTTCACATGATGTTCCTTGCATGTAAGTTAAATAAGCAGGGGCTTCCCTGGTGGCTCAGACTGTAAAGAATCAACCTGCAGTGAGGGAGACCTGGGTTCAGTCCCTGGATTGGGAAGATCCCCTGGGGGAGGGCACAATAATCCACTCCAGTATTTTTTGGAGCTTCCCTGGTAGCTCAGTTGGTAAAGAATCTGCCTGCAGTGTAGGAGACCTGGGTTCAATCCCTGGATCAAGAAGATTTTCTGGAGAAGGAAATAGCAAACCACTCCAGTATTCTTGGCCACGGACCAATGAACCTGGCAGGGTGACAGTATACAACTTTGATGTACTCCTTTCCCAATATAAATATAGAAGCTAATAAAAAAGGTATTAGCCCATAATGGGAAAAAGTTTTATGAAGGAAGAAAATAAAAGCTCTAACAATCAAATCTTAAGCAGTATCCCTAGCATAGGAAAAGAAGGAAGATTTGCCAAGGAGAAGTAGAAAACTCTGGGTAGAATCAGATCAAAACCTTATGAAAATAAATGACCCAATCAAAAAATGGGCCAAAGAACTAAATAGACATTTCTCTAAAGAAGACATACAGATGGCTAACAAACACATGAAAAGATGCTCAACATCACTCATTATCAGAGAAATGCAAATCAAAACCACGATGAGGTACCATTTTATACCAGTCAAAATGGCTGCAATCCAAAAGTCAACAAGCAATAAATGCTGGAGAGGGTGTGGAGAAAAGGAAACCCTCTTACATTGTTGGTGGGAATGCAAATTAGTACAGCCACTATGGAGAACAGTGTGGAGATTCCTTAAAAAATTGCAAATAGAACTGCCTTATGACCCAGCAATCCCACTGCTGGGCATACACACTGAGGAAACTAGAATTGAAAGAGACACGTGTACCCCAATGTTCATCGCAGCACTATTTATAATAGCCAGGACGTGGAAGCAACCTAGATGTCCATCAGCAGATGAATGGATAAGAAAGTGGTGGTACATATACACAATGGAGTATTACTCAGCCATCAAAAAGAATACATTTGAATCAGTTCTAATGAGGTGTATGGAACTGGAGCCAATTATACAGAGTGAAGTGAGCCAGAAAGAAAAACACCAATACAGTATACTAACACATATATATGGAATTTAGAAAGATGGTAATGTTAAACCTGTACGCAAGACAGCAAGAGAGACACAGATGTGTAGAACAGCCTTTTGGACTCTGTGGTAGAGGGAGAGGGTGGAGGATTTGGGAGCGTGGCATTGTAACATGTATGATATCATAAGTGAAACGAATCGCCGGTCTAGGTTCGATGCAGAAGGCTTGGGACTGATGCACGGGGATGATCCAGAGGGATCGTGTGGGGAGGGAGGAGGGGAGGTGGAGTTGGGATTGGAAGCTCATGTACACTTGTGGCTGATTCATGTCAATGTATAACAAAATGAATACAGTATATAAAAAAAAATAAGTACACACTAACTGCTGATTAGTTACAGTTATCACTCATAATCTCCTCACTTAAGATGACTCACAAATCATAAAAGCAACAAAAAAGGGATCTATCAATACATTATGAGTAGGAATACTTGATGAATGAACAACTGCAATGTACAAACAGATCGCTTTCTTCAACAGAAGTTACCTGTTGGAAGAATGCTACAACCTAATGTAGAAAAAACTCTTGGATTCAGATATGATCTCAAAGGGACAGCATAACACTGAAATAACTAACGTAAGATCCACTTCTTCAAATACATTCCCTAAAACATTCTCTCCTTAGGATGATCCCAGAAACAAAGTTTATGTTGCCAGATCCCCCAATTCCACTAAAAATATCTTTTTAGGTCCAACTGAATATGCAGGTTCACAGGACAACCACAAGGGACCCCAGACAATGCCTACCCAGAATGTTACAAGACAAGTCGATGTTTACCAGCAGGGCAGTGTCAGCTATTCCTCTTTTGCAGGAGACCTTGTAGCAGTCCACATAATGGTTCATACAGCTAGTGGGGAGCTTTTTTTCTTTTAATATAAATTTATTTATTTTAATTGGAGGCTAATTACTTTACAATATTGTATTGGTTTTGCCATACATCAACATGAATCCGCCACAGGTATACAAGATGTCCATCAGCAGACAAATGGATAAGAAAGCTGTGGTACATATATGCAATGGAATATTACTCAGACATTAAAAAGAATACATTTGAATCAGTTCTAATGAGGTAGATGAAACTGGAGCATATTATACAGAGTGAAGTAAGCCAGAAAGAAAAACACCAATACAATATACTAACGCATATATATGGAATTTAGAAAGATGGTAACAATAACCCTGCTTGCGAGACAGCAAAAGAGACACAGATGTACAGCGGGGAGCTCTTTTCTGGCCTCCTACATCAAGGCTTCATTACAAGATGAGACCCACATCAGACAGATGACGAAGCTGATTTTAGAGACCTCATACCCTCCCAGGTGTCTGTCAGTATCTTTGTATCAATTCCATAGGCCTTGCTTCCAAGACCCATTTATGAAAGTCACCACATTCAGGAAAACTCAAATACATGGCTTCTTGCCAGGTATTAATAGTAGTATGAGTACTGATGAAGTTTATCAATTTTTACCATAAGCAATGTTGCCTAGTGACACAGCTGATATATTACCCTTATCAGGTTACCAAGGAAACAGAGCTTGTCGTTATCAGAAGGTCAAACTCTCATGCTGAAGGGGAAAGGTTTTGTTAAACCTTTGCCCACACAGGGCAAGACACTTTCTTTTAGCACGGGTGTGAAATGAGAATAAGAATGACAACACAGTTACCATGATATGTTAAAACTCAGCTTTGGAAGATTGAGGGGCTGGATGAGGGATGAAGTTGAGTGTAGTGTAAAATAGGGGACAGGAATTGAATGAAATTATTTTGTAACTCTGAACAGCATCTCACTTCCATGAGTTTTAATTCCAGTTAACAGTCAAATAAAAACAAAAACAGAATCTAAATTCAATGGTTTTGTTTTTTAAGTAAATCTATATTCAGTTACACCAATACTTATTGCGCACCCTGACGTATCATGATCTATGCAACATGTTGGGAATGCCATCTCTGCTCTCTAGGTGTTCCCCCAAAACTTTAACAATAGAGTACAAAACTGGTGGTGCCAAAAATTCTCAAGAAGCCAGAAAGGATGTTCAAGTCAAATCTGAAATGGTAAATAAGAATGAAACAAGCAGACAAATGAAGTGCATTCTTCACTTAAGGTACAGCTGGAGCAAGGGTGAGGAAAACACAGTGAATATGGTAGATTTAAAAACAGTTTAGTACTGCTGAGGGAAATACTAAGGTGAACAGTAGATTGTGAGACATGAGGAATCATGGTGAGATGAACATAAAATATTTACCTATTAACACAGTATTTTAAAAATCAACAAATATATATAAATCTAGCCAGTGAAAATAATGCTGTAACTGCCTCTTGGGCACTTGCTACCTCCAAAACTTTAACAAACCATCTAGTTAATTTTGGAACATACAAATAACAGATACGTTTTATTAACCACTCATCAATTAAATGCTAAATTTATTGTTTCAGCTCTGCTTTGTATATATTCCAGCCAATGAGCATTAATAGAAAATCTTCCTATCTGTAAGAAAAATCACACAGAGTTTAGTGTTTTTTACTAAAACAATGATAATCCATGGAATATTCAAATTTAGCATTTTATTTTGTAACTTTCCTATCCCTCACTTTCCATGTCAGCTCTCATTTATCTAACAGGGGGTACTTTACACATTCAACTTTGAGAAACTTCACATTTTAATTCATACTGTGATATCCCCTATATTAATTTCCTTCCCTAAGAATGGTCATCCTACATCGTTTTTGAATGATGATCTGAAATGCTTATGATACTGCTGCTGATTTGTTAGGAAACATTCTGGTTTCAACTATGGGATGGAGGATGGTCACAGGCTAGAAAAACATAGAAACACCACAAAAACTCCTTAGTTTGCTCTTCTAAGCTGATTGTGGAACTTTAAATGATAGGTTTATACAGCCTACCAGGGTCCAGCTTCCTCCAATCTTAAAGCTATTCTCACTCCACCTTCCTCCCCTTTCTGTCTTAACAACGCTGGGAAATACCAGGCTATATGAAAAGAGGAAAGACTTGATATGGGGTTCCATGTGGCTAGAAAGAGGTCTGCTAGGCCCTTCTTGGTACATGCTCCAGTTTAAAGCAAAGATGGCTTACCCTTTCCTTGTTCCTGCCCTGAGCAGGTAGGGCTAATACATGAAAAAATTGGGGATGAAGTTGAGAGCTATCTAGTTCCAAATCTTCTTTTGGAAAATGTGATGTCTAAATTTATTTTCTCAGATGCAGGCTACGCAATTCCATCTCTGTCAGACTCCAGCGTATTGAAGAATCTCACCTGCTCATTGGGTAATAGGACTTGAAGAAGGCAAAACAAGCAAGAACCATGGCTTTAGGTATTAGGAAGTGACCACAATACATCATTTCAGCTCTTACGAATGTATTCAGAAACATCTTAATATAAGAGCAGTAGACTATACATAAGAACAAACTGCTGTCAACATTTTAAGCATTGTTTTTAATACATCAATTACTAAAGGAATATAGGAAGGAAAAAAGGACAGAAGGGAAGAAGAAAAGAAAGAAGGGAAGCTGGCCAACATAAAGCCTCCAATTATTTGTCAGGTAGTTATGTCAAAGCTTTGGGGCTTCCCTTGTGGCTCAGTTGGTAAAGATTCTGCCTGCAATGTGGGAGACCTGGGTTTGAACCCTGGGTTGGGAAGATCCTCTGGAGAAGGGAAAGGCTACCCACTCCAGTATTCTGGCCTGGAGAATTCCATGGACAGTCCATGGAGTTGCAAAGAGTCCAACACGACTGAGCGACTTTCACTTCATTTTAACTTTAGTGCTCTTTTGTTTGTCACTAGGTAAGAGGATGAGTGTGAGTTCAGCTGTGAGGCTTGACTGTCCCTAAGAAAAACGGCTGGGAACGGACAAGGTTGGGGCTGGGGGCATTAGCAAGCCTCAGAGAAAGGTAAGGGGCAGCAAAAATTAGTGTGTCCAAGGAGTTATGAGAAAGAATGCAAATTTGATCTAGGGTAGCACCAACTTCTAAATGATCTTAGCTGGCGGAAGCAGCAATGTGGAAGAGGTCTTTGTGCAGTGGTAACACTTGAAGATAAGCAGTAGGAGCAGTAAGTTTTTGTGATATCTACTTTATATAAAGCAGAAGCATAAATATCATCTGCCTGGTATTAGAGACTGCAGTCCCATGAGATTCCACGAAAAGGAAGTTTATCAGTATTGACCAAGTAAATCAAGTCTCTAGTCTGATCAAACAGGGTGACAATGGGGGAGAAGGGTATACCTTATTGGCATTAAAGCACTTACAGACTCAACCTAGGAATTTAGATAATGGGCTAAAAACAAGAAAGATCAATGCCCATGTAAGAATGAGCTAACTAAATAGGTTGGGCAGGGTGTGCAGTCAAACATGTCAGATACAAGTAAATAAAAAAGTAGCAATATTATAACTGGTATAATCATAGGTTTTATAAGATGTATAAATTGTACAGTGGTGGCAAAAGTTGCCTTTAGAGAGGCCTCATCAAAATCACCAACTTTTTTCTCTTTTAGTAAGTCAGCTCTAGTTCACACAGAGACAGACTCATCCAAAACAAGCCTTAGCAAAGCAATCAGCAAACTTAAGCCCACTGTCTGTTTTTGTAAAAATAAAAACAAAAGTTATATTGGAACAGAATCATACCCATTCATTCATGTACTGTCTGAGGCTAGTTTTGCGATACAAAAGCAAAGTTCAGTCTGGCTTATAAAACATACAGGGCCTTTACCTCATGGCCCTTTACAGGAAAAAATGCTTTGACCATGATAAGAAAGAATCCTAAGGATACCCAGCTTCTGTTGCTGCCATATTTTACTTCTATTTCTCAGGTAAATTAAAACCTGGATGTTTTTCAATGGCAAGATATAAACTAAAACTGAGACAAAAAATGTATACAAGTCCTAAACTTTCAGGAAAGATAACAAGTTCAGAACATCTGAAGAATAAAATTCTGAAGAAACCAAAGAAATATTGGTACTCAATCCATCCACAATCCCTAAAACAAATTCTAAAAGTAAAATCTAACTCAAATTTCCTTAAAAATATTTTTTCTGTTTTTCTCCCTGTTATTGATCAAGACAATTCTCAAAAATTTTATTAGAATACTAAAAAAGAGACAGGCTAAGTGTATTGCTTCTCAAACTGTGTCTCATATCCCAATGAATTTATAAAGTCTTCTCAGAAATTCTTGTGCTCTTCAAAACAATTCATAATTTTCTAGAAAAGAATCTGCTACATATATTTCCTTTTAGAGTAGTGTAAACAATAGTAAAATTTCAGAAATCCTTATCTGAATATATCAGTGGTAGAAAAAAAAATGACCCACCCCCCAAAAATAATAGTAAAAACTCAGGAGTGATTTTATAATTTGATTACTATTAATTATTAAAAATTTCTAAGCATAAATTCAAACTAGATATTTGTTTATAACAGTAATCATATATCTGCAAAATATCATTTACATGAAGTTAAAACAAGACTTCAGCAAAAGTTTATACTATTATGAGCTTACTGAACATAGAAAAAGTGTTAAATATTTAAGTTACTGAACACAAAATATAAAATTATATACATTTTGAAAGCATGCTAAGGGACTCAAATTCCAATGATTAGGGCAGCTGAAAATGCAGTTTAAAAATATGCAAATTTGGAATAAAGACTGTAAACATTTGTAAGAGCAGGAACTGTGCTTTTTTTTCTTCTTAATTTTTAGAAATTAAGATTCTAGGAAGCAAAGTCAAATTTTTGCATCTTGCAAATTTCCTCTCACTAAAAAAAGTGAAAATGATGTTATTCATTAGTGTATATACATAGTATTACATCTATTCATCTGAAGCTTAAGACTGACAATAGAAAAAGAATTTGTAAAAACTTTTATGATAATTCTGACTTCAATCTAATAAGCAAACTGGGAAAATATTTTCAGCCAACATGACAAAATTTTAATATCCATTCTATAGAAAACATTTTTACATATTCATACTCAATAAATAAAAAATTAAGCCCTCAATAGATAAAAAAAATAAATATCAGTAGATATTCTATTAAAACAAAAGGAAGTATCAATGGTAAAAAAAAATACATGAGAAATATTCAACATCCCAAGGACACAAAAAAATAAAAAGTAAAGATTTTAAAGAAGAGAAAATCCAAAGCTTTCAATGGTACAATAAAACAGTTTGATATAGTGCCTAAGTAGATGTCTAAATTAGCTTCATCTAAGTAAACTGACAATATGAAAGAGAGCTTTAAAAATCTTCATAGCGATTTCCCTGACATCCCAGTGGTTAAGATTCCATGCTTCCACTGCAGAGACTGTTCCTACTAGGGAACTAAGATACCACATGCCAACGTGTTTCAACCAAACCATTACAAAAAAAAGTTTATAAACTTTAATTCAGGAATTTCATTTTGAAAAATTCTAGTCTTTGGAAATTGAGATGATGATAAACTCTCAAGTAAAAGAATATTCATTGCTGTGGAATAATAATAAAATATTAGAAATGATCTAAGATTTAATACTAAGAGAATGACAAAGTTACAGTGTATACACACAAAGAAATAACACATTTACAAGCTTTGAATAAAATGGTAATATATTAGCAATACCATAAATTCCCCTTTTTCTTTGATTAAGAAAAACTAGGTATACAATTCACATGCAAGCAGAAGGGAAGGTATAGAGAAAAAAACATAAAGGGAGGAAAGTGTAGAGAAAAAATAATAAAAACTTGCCAAAGTCTTAACAGTGATTCCTTCTAATTTTATGTATTTCCTAGAGTTACCAAAGTGACAATTAAGTAGACTTAAAAACAGGAAAGGGAAACATAAAAATAAAAAGAAATTCACCACTATGCCATTGATCATTTCATTATAGTTTCATTTCATTTCATCTACAGTTACAATAATATTGTAATTACTGATCAGTCTGACTTGTATCTCTGATACACAAGGAAAGTTATTTATGACAAAGCAAAGAATATTTTGCAAAGGAGATACATTCTAAATGAAAATTGTATAGGACTGCAAATATTTAAATGTTTAAAGTAAAAAATTAGCCAAAAAATTATTTATATTATTTTTAAACACTATGACAAAATTAAAACTCAAAAACTATTTCAAACGCTTCATCACTTAGACACTGGGAAACTTATTCACAATGGAGAAGAAAATGTATAACACACAAAGAACATAAGAAGAGACAAAAGATATCACCATCAGAAATAAGTCCTATTCAACCATTTCATAATTATGGTGGAAACATATACAAAGCCTCTTTAGTTAGAAAATGAACAGATAATAAAATGGTAAGGTGACAGGATAAACAGTAGAACCATATCATCATCTATAAAGGCTAGGTAAAATGGCACATAATGCTTTGACTGAAGTAAGGTCATGTAGAGAGAAATGACAAAAATATTTCTAAAGAACAAATAATCAGTCATTGTAAGAAAAAGAAACTTGGAAGTAATATTTTTTTCAATGTCCTTTGTAAAGTATTCAGTTTAATATTAAATTCTGGGCATTTATTATGAAGGATTCTAACAAAATGAATATCTTTTACTTTAAAATTTTCAATAAATTCTGGAATGGCAGTCCATACTTCAGTTAGGCCCTAAAATAATCAGTTTACAAGTGTACGCAACATAAAAGCAGATTAGCACAATTAACCTCACCACTACAGAAAGAACATATGAGGAGATTTATTAAGTCCCACTGAATAAATGGCAAAAATTGGTTCTGTTCAAGGCATACACATAATTAAAGATTTGTTAAGTGGGCATCCCTAGTTGAACATTGTTAAGGCATGCATTGGAAGGACCATGCATTGGAGGTTTCCAAATATGTGAAAGCACGTCACCAGTTATAAAGAACCAGGATCTCTCTTTGCCTTATTCTAGATAAATCTTTTAAAGAATTGGAGAATTTCCTTCGGTTATTTCTTAGTTGAAAATCAATTTTAAGTGTATTTAAATCCAGACTATTAAACAACATTTTAATTATGCTAGTATACTGGCACAGCTCACTTAATATTAAATTTCCACTAGTTCTAATGTACTGAAGTAACACTGCTGAACTATATCCAAACTTAAGAGTATGATGATAGTTCTAATATAGAACATAGGGCCTACAGTTGATAACACTGTATTATATAACCAAAATGTGCTAAGAGAATAGAAATTAAATGTTCTAATGAAAGAAAGAAAGGAATGAAGAGAGGGAGGGAGTGAAGAAGGGATAAGAAAAGAAGTATGAAAAGAAAGGTAAACATGTGAGGTGATGAACTTGTTAATTAACACAACAGAGGGAATCCTTTCACCCTGTATATGTATACACATTATACCCTTTAAATATCTTATATTTTTCACAGTTATACCTCAGTAAAACTGGAAGAAATAGTTTGGTGATGCCAGTAGGGCAGAAAAGCTAATTTCTGGCATTCCATTACTAAATGTAACTGCTGTAGCTTACTATATATATGGAAAGAAAACAGTAAATCATACTTTTTTTCAATTGTCAGAACGAGGTTTCACACATGTGCAAATATTTTCATATTTAAAAAGCCACTGACAACTCTTCAGTTAAATATGTATTCACAAATGATGGTATGATGGCTTTTTTTTTTTTAATACCATCCTGAAGGATTAAGAAGTTTTCTAGGGTTCTTCATCCATAGTCTTTCTGCTGTTATTGTATCTATTAATATAACATTAACAACATTACAAAGGTTTGCACACAGGAGACTAGCTACAAAAAAAAATTACATACAGATTTTTGATTTATTTACTCACTCATTCACCCATGCAAGCAACTAACCATCCCATAAACTTCATGAACACTTTCACTGTGTTCCAATGACTTAATTTTTTAAATAGCCAGGAGATGTTTTGACCAACCTTACATAAAGCCATTATGTTCTTCTGGAATGCCATGTTTAATACACACAAACATATATTCTCCCAGGAAGTTTTTAAACTAGTAAATCACACAAGTTTTTTGCCTAACAGACATTCTTTGAACAAGTCTTTTAAAATCAGACAGAAATAATGAAATCTACTTGAGAAAAAGTTTCAAGCACTGTATCTATCCTACATAGAAGGGAGAGATAAATAGAAAACTTTGTGGGGAGACAGATCAACTTTCATGACCCACGTTTTGCTCATTTCTTTAAATGAAGTGATGAAATGAAAAATAAGCAACAGTGGGGAGTACTTACTAGTAAACAAATTAGAGCCTCTGAAAACTTTTTTAAGGCATTTGCAATGCAAATAAAATTAAGACAATCTGAAAAATCAAAAGAACTATTTATATACTGGGCCATGTTAAGCCACTCATGATATAAACTTACTTTACACATACTACAAAAGATCTACAGAACAAAAGTTACACAAATAAAACTGTTGGCAACACTGGAGTGAGATGGGTTTCAACTCTGGCTTGTCTACTTACCAGTTAAGGGATATGAAACAGTTAAATTTAGCATCTCAGTCTTAGTTTCATTATTTGGGAAGTACTGCTGCTGCTGCTGCTAAGTCGCTTCAGTCGTGTCTGACTCTGTGTGACCCCATAGACGGCAGCCCACCAGGATTCCCTGTCCCTAGGATTCTCCAGGCAAGAACACTGGAGTGGGTTGCCATTTCCTTCTCCAATGCATGCAAGTGAAAAGTGAAAGTGAAGTCGCTCAGTTGTGCCCTGCTCTTAGTGACCCCATGGACTGCAGCCTACCAGGCTCCTCCGTCCACAGGATTTTCCAGGCAAGAGTACTGGAATGGATTGCCATTGCCTTCTCTGCTGTAAAGTACAGACACTATCTAATTTGTGGGTTATCTGTGAGTATCTAAGATACAGTGTCAGAAAAAAAAAAAGCTCATGACATTGTTAATCTCAAAACAATGTCTTTAAATGCAGAAATCAGTAACAAGAGAGATACTCTNAATGGATTGCCATTGCCTTCTCTGCTGTAAAGTACAGACACTATCTAATTTGTGGGTTATCTGTGAGTATCTAAGATACAGTGTCAGAAAAAAAAAAAGCTCATGACATTGTTAATCTCAAAACAATGTCTTTAAATGCAGAAATCAGTAACAAGAGAGATACTCTTATAGGCTTGGGGCAAAACAAAAATTTTTTTAAAAATTAAGAACTCAGAAGTCGCTGAAGAAATCACAACAGAAATCTGAAAATATTTATAAGAAAACAGTATCAAACACCATTACATTGAAACATCATATATCAAACAGGATTATATATTGAAACTTGTGGGATACAATTGAAGACATATTTAATAGACATTTAATGGCCTTAAACAATTTCACTAGGGTTTCCCTGGTGTATCAGTTGGTGAAGAATCTGCTTGCAATGCAGGTGACTGGGAATATTCCTGGGTCGGGAATATTCCCTGGATAAGGGAATGGCAACTCACTCCAGTTTTCTCACTTGGATAATTTCATGGACAGAGAAGTCTGGTGAGCTACAGTTCATGAATTGCCAAGAGTCAGATATGATTGAGAGACTAACAAAAACACTTACATTAGGAAAAATAAATGGCTGAAAATTAACACAAACACATCTAAATTAAAGTATTAAAAGTCAGCATAATACATAATGTATAAAGCAAAACAGAAAAGTAGAAGAAAATAATAGAGATAGAGAAAAAAATTAAGTAGGAAATAAGCATCCAATAGTAAGTAAGTATCAGTAGCTCTTTAAAAAGATGAATAGAATTGATAATGCCATTACAGGGCTAATCACGAGCATCATGAAAACCACAAATGAAAAATTAGGTAAGAGAAATAGAATATAGCAAATAATGCATATGATTAAACAGATAAGAGAATGTTAGGAAGAACTTCATATCAATAAAGTGAAAACATAAATGATATGGATGAACTCTCCCAAATCCAATCAATTATCGAAAGAACAAACTAGGATTTTAAATATACTTTAATCAGTTGTATCAAAAGTTAAACATCTCAGGAGAAAACAAGAGCTCTGTGAGTTGCAGGTGAATTTCACTATGCATTCATGAAATAAAACTGCAATCTTATACAAATACATAGCACATGAATAGATGCAAAATACCCAAAGTAAATATTTAAAAATCTAATCCAGTGTTGAATAAAAAAGATATTACAATATGACTAAAGTGACTTTATAAATGGAATAAATAATTTGGAAAACCACTTCAATGTAATTTAACATTTGTATTAACAGATTAAGGAGAAAAAAATTCATATAATCATCTCAATAAATGCATTTAATATAACTCAATATTTATGCATGATGAAAATTTTAACACTAGGAAAAGAAAAGGACTTTAAAAATCTAATAAAAGACATCCATAAGAAAAAATGTTATACTTAAAGATGATATGGAAAGCATTCTTTTTAAAACCAGCAACATTACAAGTGTGTCCATTACCATCAGCACTGTAGACTTTAGATCCCAT
>SJYA01000437.1:1265578-1324556 GCA_006410615.1 Neotragus moschatus | reverse complement strand
GGAGGGGGAAGAGGAGGGTGGAATGAATTGAAAAAGTGGTATGGAAACATAAGTTTCCATGTGTAAAATAGATAGCAGGTGGAAATTTGAGGAATAATGTAAGGAGCTCAAATCTGGTGCTCTGTGACAACCTAGAGTGGTGGCGGGTGGGAGGGAGGTTCAAGAGGGTGGGGATATGTTTATATATACATGTGATTCACTTCACTGAATAGAGGAAACTAATATAACATTGTAAAACAATTATATTTCAATTTAAAAGAACAATGGGTATAAGTCTGGAGAGAAACAAAAGTTTTATTTGCTGAGAATCATTGTTCTAAAAATATCGCAAGAATGCACAAATAAATTATTAGAATGAAAAATAATGTTTAATAAATTTTCTGGATAAATAACAAACATATAGAAGTGACAAACGGATCATAAAATTTCCATGGAAGAACTACATGACAATATTTAAACTATCTGCTATCTAGACTTATTTTAAAGGTGTAGCAATTAAGGAAAGGCAAATTGACTAATGGAACACAACAGTGAGTCCAGAAGTTGATCTATATAAATATTAAAACACAATTTAAGGTCAGTTGGATATTGAAATGGAGAAGGCAATGGCACCCCACTCTAGTACTCCTGCCTAGAAAATCCCATGGATGGAGGAGCTTGGTANAAAGGTGTAGCAATTAAGGAAAGGCAAATTGACTAATGGAACACAACAGTGAGTCCAGAAGTTGATCTATATAAATATTAAAACACAATTTAAGGTCAGTTGGATATTGAAATGGAGAAGGCAATGGCACCCCACTCTAGTACTCCTGCCTAGAAAATCCCATGGATGGAGGAGCTTGGTAGGCTGCAGTCCATGGGGTCGCTGAGAGTCGGACACAACTGAGCAACTTCATTTTCACTTTTCACTTTCATGCATTGGAGAAGGAAATGGCAACCCACTCCAGTGTTCTTGCCTGGAGAACCCTAGGGACCGGGGAGCCTGGTGGGCTGCCATCTATGGGGTCGCACAGAGTTGGACACAACTGAAGTGACTTAACAGCAGGATATTGAAAATCAATGGTAAAGGAGATTCTGTTCAATAGACAATCCTGGGACCCTTAATTATAGAGGAAAAAAATAAAATTAGATCCTTATCTCAAATTCTACACAAATCAAAATCAAGTACGCTCGGTCGTGTCCGACTCTTGGTGACCCCACGGGCTGTGGCCTATCAGGCTTCTCTGTCCATGGGATTTTCCAGGCAATAGTACTGGAGTGGATTGCCATTTCCTTCTCCAAGGGATCTTGACAACCCAGGGATCGAACCTGGGTCTTCTACATTGTAGACAGACGCTTTATAGTCTGAGCCACCAGGGAAGTCCGCATAATTGGCCACAGATATCTAAATGTGAGAGACAAAACTTTAAAACAAAAAAGAACTTACTCTATCAACTTCTGCTCAACAAAGCATCATAAAAATATATTGCATACAGAAGATATTTTCAATACACATAACCAATACAGGATTAGTATCCAGACATATAAATAATTCCTAAGATGACAAAACTGAATCACAAATGTACTATATACATATGAATATATATTTAAAACCGTTAGTAATTTGAGAAATGCAAATTAAAACTATGAGATGCCATTTCACACCTAACCAGAAAGTAAAACTTTAATTAAAAAAAAAAAAACACACACACACACACAAAAATGGGAGGCGGGCAATACCAAGGAGCAGAGAATCAGCAGAACAATGGAAACCCTCATTCCCTGGAGGTGGAATTACACATTAATACAATGATTTTAGAAAACAGATTGAATTTATGTTGCAAAAGTTGAATATATGCACAGACTGTGATCCTGCAATTCTTAAGTAAACCTACTTTACAGTAGTACTTCTCAAATTACCTACCGTGAAAAATCAGCTGTGTTTTAAAAAATTTCCAGTCTATCACAGATCAGTACTATCTAAAATACAATAAAAACTAATTATGAGGTAACTAGTTACGTGCTTTGATGATGCAGCTGTGAGTTTCTAAACATTCTGAATTCTGGACTTACTTTGTCTTAGACCAGTGACAGACTGCAGATCAGGACTGGTCAATGGAACACTTTAAAGAGAATTATGTTAGAAGGGTGTTACCCAAGAGAATTTTCAGTGATAATAGAAGTGTATATCTGAGCTGAAAAGACTGAAATAAAGTGCATAAGGTGTGTTCTGATCACAACAGAATATAATAAGAAGTTGACAGCAGGAGAAAATTTGGAAAATTCACAAATATGTGGAAATTAAACAACATACATTAAAAAATCAATAGGTCAAAACAGAAGTCACAAGAAAAATTAGAAAATACTTTAAGTGAAAATGAAAATAAAACATATGAAAACTTATCATATGAAGTGAAAGCAGTGTTAGAAGGAAGATTTGTAACTGTAAATGCTCACATTAAAAAAAAAAAGATTTCAAATCAGGAACATAATCTGTACCTTAAGAAGCTAGAAAAAGAGTAAACTATATCCAAAGCAAGAAAGTAATAAAGGTAAAAGCAGAAGTAGAGCATAAAGAATAGAAAGTAAAAGAAATACATTGATAAAACCCAAAGTTGGTTCTCTGAAAAGATAAACAAAATTGATGAAACTGTAGCTAAATTGACCTACTACAAAAGAAAGAAGACTAAAATTACAATCAAGAATGAAAACAAGAACATTACTATTGACTTTATACAAATAAAAGGAATCATAAGAGAATACTCGAAACAGTTCTATGCTGAACAAATTACACAATCAAGATGAAATGCACAAATTCCTGTGCTTAGTCACTTAGTGGTGTCCTGACTCTTTGCAACCCCAGGGACTGCAGCCCACCAGGCTCCTCTGTCCATGGGGATTCTCCAGACAAGAATACTGGAGTGGACTGTCATGCCCTCCTCCAGGGGATCTTCCCAACAGAGGGATTAAATCCAAATCTCCCACATTGAAGACATTCTTTACTCTCTGAGCAACCAGGGAAGCTCCTAGAAACATATAAACAACCAAAATTGTCTAAGAAGAAATAAGTACCTAAAACAAGTAAGAAGATTAAATCAATATTCAAAAAAATTCTAATATAAAACTCCAGGACTAGATGGCTTCACTGATGAATTCTACCAAACATTATAGAAAATTAACACCAATTCCATTCAAGCTCTTTCAAAATATAAAACAGAAAAGAATACTCCCTAACTCATTCTATGAGACCATTCTATGAGACACTGATACCAAGACCAAAGAGAAATCACAAGAAAACTACAGACCAATATCTCTTATAAATATAAATGTACAATTATCAAAAAATACTATAAGCCAAATCCAGCACCATCTAAATGGATTACACAAGATGCCCAAGTGGGATATATTCCAGGAATGCTTGGTTGGTTCAGTATTTGACAATTAATCAATGTGCAACACTAACATATCAATAGAATAAAGGAAAAATATGATAATTGCAATAAATGAGAAAAAAAAGGAACATACGGCAAAATCAACACATTTTATCCCAAAAAAAAAAATCAATCAAGTAGAAATAAAAAAGAAATTTCCTCAAACTGAACAAGCATCTAACAAACACAATAAGATCACAGTTCAATGATTAGACAGTGAAAGGTTCCCTCCTAAGATAAAGAACAAGAAAAGAATCTTTATTCATGTCTCTTCTATTTAACATGATATTGGAAGTTCTAACTGGGATACTGGCTAAGAAAAACAAATAAAAATGGTTCACACTATAATGGAAGGAGTAAAAGTATCTCTATTAGCAGATGACAAGATCTCATCTACATAAACCCTGAAGACCCCATAAATATTATTATATAATAACCACAGCAAAGTTGCAGAATATAAGATCCATCAAAAAAAGAAACTGTATATTTAAAGCTGTTTGTTCACAGAAAGTGAACAAACCAAAGAAGCAATTAAGAAAATAACTCCATTTGACAATAATTTCACTTGACTTCCTCAGGCAGGTGGGTCTTAGGAAACATCACTACAAACAAAGCTAGTGGAGGTGACGGAATGCCAGTTGAGCTATTTCAGATCCTGAAAGATGATGCTGTGAAAGTGTTGCACTCAATATGCCAGGAAATTTGGAAAACTCAGCAGTAGCCATAGAACTGGAAAAGGTCCGTTTTCACTCCAATCCCAAAGAAAGGCAATGCCAAAGCACGTTCAAACCACCACACAATTGCACACACTCATCTTGTGAAACGGAGAAGGCAATGGTACCCCACTCCAGTACTCTTGCCTGGAAAATCCCATGGATGGAGGAGCTTGGTGGGCTGCAGTCCATGGGGTAACTAAGAGTAGACACAAATGAATGACTTCACTTTCACTTTTCACTTTCATGCATTGGAGAAGGAAATGTCAAACCACTCCAGTGTTGTTGCCTGGAGAATCCCAGGGAAGGGAGAGCCTGGTGGGCTGCCGTATCTGGGGTTGCACAGAGTTGGACACAACTGAAGCGACTTAGCAGTAGCAGCAGCATCTTGTGAAAGAGATGGGAATACCAGACTACCTGCCTCCTGAGAAATCTGTATGCAGGTCAACAAACAACAGTTTGAACTGGACATGGAACAACAGATTGGTTCTAAATCAGGAAAGGAGTGTATCAAGGCTGTATATTGTCACTCTGCTTATTTAACTTATATGCAGAGTACATCATGAGAAATGCTGGACTGGATGAAGCACAAGCTAGAATCAAGATTGCCAGGAGAAATATCGTTAACCTCAGATATGCAGATGACACCATATTTGGAAGAAAGTGAAGAAGAACTAAAGAGCCTCTTCATGAAAAGGAAAGAGGAGGGTAAAAAAGCTGCCTTAAAACTCAACATTCAAAAAACTAAGATCATGGCATCTGGTCCCATCACTTCATGGCCAGTAGATGGGGAAACAGTGGAAACAGTGACAGACTTTATTTTGGGGGCTCCAAAATCACTGCAGATGGTGGCTACAGCCATGAAATTAAGATACTTGCTCCTTGGAAGAAAACCTATGACCAACCTAGACAGCATATTAAAAAGCAGAGTCATTACTTTGCAAACAAAGCTCCATCTAATCAAAGCTATGGTTTTTCTAGTAGTCATTCATGGGTGTGAGTTGGACTCTTTCTGAGTGCTGAGGAATTCATGCTTTTGAACTTGATGTTGGAGAAGACTTGAGAGTCCTTTGGACTGCAAGGAGATCCAACCAGTCCATCCTAAAGGAAATCAGTCCTGAATAGTCACTGGAAGGACTGATGCTGAAGCTGAAACTCCAATACTTTGGCCACCTGAGGCAAAGAATTGACTCACTGGAAAAAAACCTGATGCTGGGAAAGACTGAAGGTGGGAGAAGGGGATGATAGAGAATGAGATGATTGGATGGCATCATCGACATGACAGACATGAGTTTGAGTAAACTCCAGGAGTTGGTGATGGACAGGGAAGCCTAGAGTGCTGGAGTCCATGGGGTTGCAAAGAGTCGGACATGAACGAGCAACTGAACTGAACTGATTCTGACAGTGGTGCCAGGACTCTTCAATGGGAGAAAAATACTCTATTCAACAAATGGTGCTGGGGAAATTATACAAAAGATTGAATTTGGATCCCTACAACATATACAAAAGTTAACTCAAAACAGGTCAAGGAATTTTATTCAAGAGATAAAAAAGCAAACAGAGGTATAAATTTTTGTGACTTTGGATTAGGTACTGGTTTCTTAAATAAGACACTAAAATCTCAAGTAATGAAAGAAAAAATAGACTGAATATACAATTTAAAATTTTTTTATATGAAAAGATATTATAAAAAATGAACACACAACACATAGAATGGGAGAAAATATTTACACATAAATACATGTATTTGATAATGGTCTAGTGTAACCCTCTACCCCAAAATACATTAATAAAACTCCTGCAACTGAACAGTAAAAAGGCAATGAAGACAAAAGACTCATTTTAAAAACAGAAAAGCTTCACTGGTGGCTCAAGGGTAAAGAATTTGCCAGAGAATTCAAGAGACATGGATGCATTCAAAGAATGGGAGAGCCATGGATTCGATCCCTGGTCTGGGTAGATCCTAAGTGCTGCAATGCACTCCGGAGCCCACACTGTGGAGTCCAGGAACCACAACTACTGAACCTAGAAGCCAAACTACTGAAGCCCATGTGCCCCAGAGCCCATGCTCCACAAGAGAAGACTGCAAGGAGAAGCTCATGCTCTGCAACTAAAATGTAGCCCCTGCTGTCTGCAAGTAGAGAAAAGCCTGTGCAGTAACAAAGACTCAGTACAGCCAAAAATAAATAAATAAATAAACATATTATAGCAAATAGCAAACTTCTGAGTAAGTATTTTTCCAAAGAAACTATGGAAATGGCCATTAAGCACATGAAAAGATGTTATCCATCAGGAAAATCAAATCTAAACTAAATGAGATACAACTTCACACCCACTAGGATTGCACTAATAAAAAAGATACATAATAAAGGTTTGAAACTGTAACCCTCACACACTACAAGGAATGCAAAATGGTACAACACTTTGAAAAACAGTTTAGCAGTTCCTCAAATGCCAGTTACCATCTGACCCAGGAATTCCACTTCTAGGATTAAACACATATATATGCAGCATTATTCACAACAAACAAAAAGTGAAAGCAACTCAGATATCTATCAACTGATAAATGGATAAACAAAATGCGGTATATTGATAAATAAAAAATTATTCAACCACAAAAAGGAGTGATGTATTGAGGTATAATACTGTATGGATGAAATATGCTAACTCAAAGAAGCCAGATAACAAAAGCGATATATTTAATAGTACCATTTTTATGAACTGTCCAGTATAAGCATATCTACAGAGACAAAAATTAGATTAGTGGTTGCCAGGGCATGGAGGATAGGAAAATCGTAAGTGACTGCTAATAGATTTCTTTTTAGAATGATGGAAATATTCTAGAATTAGCAGTGATGGTCTCAGGACATTGTTTATAAACTACCAAACTGTAAACACTTTAAAATTGTGAAGTTCATCTTATGTGAAAGATATATACCTTCTCCGCACACCCTCTCCAAAAACTACCCCAACCAACAAATGTAAGGTAAATGCTCAAAAATTTCAGTTCTTTTCCTTTTTGCATTCTTGTTCATGACCCTGCATTAGGATCTCCACTGTCTTTGAAATACAGTTTTAGTACAAAACCATAGTACAACAATTATTTTATGATAGCGTCTACCAAACATTTTGAGAAACTTTTCAGTTCAGTCGCTCAGTCGTAGCTGACTCTGCAATCCCATGGACTACAGCACCCCAGGCCTCCCTGTCCATCGCCAACTCCCGGAGCTAACACAAACTCATGTCCATCCAGTCGGTGATGCCATCCAACCATCTCACTCTCTGTCATCCCTTCCTCCTCCCACTTTCAGTTTTTCCCAGCATTAGGGTCTTTTCAAATGAGTCAGTTCTTCCCACCAGGTGCCCAAAGTATTGGAGTTTCAGATTCAGCATCAGCCCTTCCAATGAATATTCAGGACTGATTTCCTTTAGGATGGACTGGTTGGATCTCCTTGCAGTCCAAAGGACTCTCAAGAGTCTTCTCCAACATCACAGTTCAAAAGCATCAATTCTTAAGCACTCAGCTTTCTTTATAGTCCAACTCTCACATCCATACATGACTATTGGGAAAACCATAGCTTTGACTAGATGGGACTTTTGTTCGCAAAGTAATGTCTCTGCTTTTTAATATGGTATCTAGGTTGATCATAGGTTTTCTTCCAAGGAGCAAGTGTCTTTTAATTTCATGGCTGTAGTTACCATCTGCAGAGATTTTGGAGCTCCCCAAAATAAAGTCTGTCACTTGTTTCCACTGTTTCCCCATCTCCTGGCCATGAAGTGATGAGACCGGAGGCCATGATCTTTGTTTTTTGAATGTTGAGTTTTAAGGCAACTTTTTCACTCTCCTCTTTCCTTTTCATGGAGAGGCTCTTTAGTTCTTCTTCACTTTCTTCCACAAGTACGGGGTCATCTGCATATCTGAGGTTATTGATATTTCTCCCAGCAATCTTGATTCTAGCTTGTGCTTCATCCAGTCCAGCATTTCTCATGATGTGCTCTGCATATAAGTTAAATAGTCAGGGTGACAATATACAGCCTTGATACACTCCTTTCCTGATTTAGAACCAGTCTGTTGTTCCATGTCCAGTTCAAACTGTGGTTTGTTGACCTGCATACAGATTTCTCAGGAGGCAGGTCAGGTGGTCTGGTCTCTTGAAGAATTTTCCAGTTTGTTGTGATCCACACAGTCAAAGGCTTTGGAGTAGTCCATAAGCAAAAGTAGATGTATCTCTGGAACTCTCTTGCTTTTTTCATGATCCAATCAATGTAGCCAATTTGATCTCTGGTTCCTCTGTCTTTTCTAAATCAAGTTTGAACATCTGGAAGTTCATGGTTCGTGTACTGTTAAAGCCTGGCTTGGTGGATTTTGAGCATTACTTTGCTAGCATGTGAGATGAGTGCAACTGTGAGGTAGTTTGAGCATTCTTTGGCATTGCCTTTCTTGGGATTGGAATGAAAACTGACTTTTTCCAGTCCTGTGGCCACTGCTGAGTTTTCCAGATTTGCTGGCATATTGAGTGTAGCACTTTCACAGAATCATCATTTAGGGTTTGAAATATCTCAACTGGAATTCCATCACCTCCACTAGCTTTGTTCGTAGTGATGCTTTCTAAGGTTCACTTGACGTCACATTCCAGAATGTCTGGCTCTAGGTGAGTGATCACACCATCATGGTTATCTGGGTCATGAAGATCTTTTTTATATAGTTCTTCTCTGTATTCTTGCCACCTCTTCTTAATATCTTCTGCTTTTGTTAGGTCCATACTGTTTCTGTCCTTTGTTGTGCCCATCTCTGCATGAAAAGTTCCCTTGGTATCTCTAATTTTCTTGAAGAGATTTCTAGTCTTTTCCATTCTATTATTTTCCTGTTATTTCTTTGCACTGATCACTGAGGAAGGCTTTTTTCTCTCTCCTTGCTATTCTTTAGAACCGTGCATTCAAACAGTTATATTTTTCCTCTTCTCCTTTGCCTTTGCCATCTCTTCTTTTCTCAGTTATTTGTAAGCCCTCCTCAGACAACCATTTTGCCATTTTGCGTTTTTTCTTGGGGGGAAGCTTTTGATCACTGCCTCCATATCACAAACATCTATCCATAGTTCATCAGGCATTCTATCAGATCTGATCCTTTGAATATGTTTGTCATTTCCACTGTATAATCGTAAGGGATTTGATTTTGGTCATACCTGAATAGTCTAGTGGTTTTCCCTATTTTCTTCAATTGAAGTCTGAATTTGGCAATGAGGAGTTCATGAACTGAGCCACAGTCAGCTTCTGGTCTTGTTTTTGCTGACTGTATAGAGTTTCTCCATCTTTGGCTACAATAAATATAATCAGTCTGATTTTGGTATTGACCATCTAGTAATGTCCATGTGTAAAATGTTCTCTTTTGTTGTTGGAAGACTGTTTGCTATGACCAGTGCATTCTCTTGGCAAAACTGTTAGCCTTTGACCTACTTCATTTTGTACCCCAAGGCCACATTTGCCTGTTACTCCAGATATCTTGTGACTTCCTACTTTTGCATGCCAGTCCCCTATCATGAAAAGGACATCTTTTTTGGGTGCTAGTTGTAGAAAGTCTTGTAGGTCTTCATAGAACCACTCAACCTCAGCTTTTTCAGCATTACTGGTTGGGGCACAGGTTTGGATTACTGTAATATTGAATGTTTTGCCTTGGAAATGAATAGACATTATTCTGTCCTTTTTGAAATTGCATCCAAGTACTGCATTTCAGAATCCTTTGTTGACTGTGAGGTCTACTACATTTTGTCTAAGGGATTCCTGCCCACAGTAGTATATATAGTGGTCATTTTATTTAAATTCATCCATTCCAGTCCATTTTAGTTCACTGATTCCTAGAATGCCAGTGTTCACTCTTGCTATCTCCTGTTTGACCACTTCCAAATTACCTTGATTCATGGACCTAACATTCCAAGTTCCTATGCAATATCGTTCTTTATAGCATCAGACTTCAGTTCCATCATGTCACATCCACAACTGGGTGTTGTTTTGCTTTGGCTCAGAATCTTCATTCTATCTGAAGTTATTTCTCCATCGTTTTCCAGTAGCATACTGGGCACCTGCCGACCTGTGGAGTTCATCTTTTGGTGTCCTATCTTTTTGCCACTTCATATTGATCATGGGGCTCTCAAGGCAAGAATACTGAAGTGATCTGCCATTCTCTTCTCCAGTGGACGCTTCGTCAGAACTCTCTGCCATGACCTGTCTTGCACAGCCCTACATGGCATGGCTCATAGTTCCACTGAGTTAGACAAGGCTGTGGTCCATGTGATCAGATAGGTTAGTTTTCTGTCATTGTGATTTTCATTCTGTCTGCCTTCTGATGGAAAAGGATAAGAGGCTTATGGAAGCTTCCTGATGGGAGAGACTGACTGAGGCAAATTAGGTCTTGTTCTGATGTTTGGGGCCATGCTCAGTAATACTTTAATTCAAATTTCTGTTTAAGGGTAGGGCTGTGTTCCCTCCCTGTTGTTTGACCTGAGGCCAAACTATGGTGGAGGTAATGAAGATAATGGTGGCCTCCTTTAAAATTTCCCACGCAGGCACAGATGCACTCAGTGCCCAGAACCCTGTAGCAAGCCACGGGAGACCCAAGCCTCCACTGGAGACTCCTGCATGCCAGAGAAGCCTGGCATGCTTCAGTCCCTGAGGTCACAAAGAGTCAGACACGACTGAGTGACTGAATTAAACTTAACCTGCAAGACTGTTTCTCCAGTTCTGTGTAAGTTCTGGCAGCTCTGTGTTGGGGTTAATGGCGACCTCCTCCAAGAGGGCTTATGGCATACCCAGGTCTGCTGCACCCAGAGCCCTTCCCCCTGTGGTAGGCCACTGCTGACCCATACCTCCATAGGAGACATGCAAACACTCAAAGGCAGGTTTGGCTCAGTGTCTGTGGGGTCTCCTCTTGCACAGGATTTGTTTGAGCTGAACATCTCTGGCGGGTATACGATAAACGCGGTTTAGCCACTCCTACCACGTTGCTGGGGTTTTTACTTTGCCATTGGATGTGGGGTGTCTTTTTTTGGTGGGATCCAACACTCTCCTGTTCATGGTTGTTCAGCAGCCAAGTTGGAATTTTGGAGTGCTCACAGAAGATGAGTGCACATCCTCCTACTCCACCATCTTGTTGTGATAGAAACTTTTAGTATTATCCAAATTCCTCCTTTCATTCAAAGAGAGGTTAAGAATGGCTGAATCTGAATATTCACTGAATGAATTGATGCTGAAGCACCAATACTTAGGCTACCTGATGCGTAGCACTGACTCACTGGCAGAGACCCTGGTGCTGGGAAAGATTGAAGAGAAGGGGGCAACAGAAAATGAGATGGCTGGATGGCACCACTGACTCAATGGACATGAATTTGAGCAAACTCCAGGAGACAGGGAAGGGCACAGAGGACTGGAGTGCTGTAGCACACGGGGTCACAAAAAGTTGAACATGACTGGGCATATGAACAACAATGGGATAGCCCACAAAACAGACATGATTTTTAGCTTTTAGAGAGCTAAGGTGCTGTCCAACTTTTGAGACTATTGGACTGGGCTATTGAGAAGTAATGAATACACCTCTGTGCATCAAACCGATCTAGTCAATATATCACACCTTTCCAGAAACTTTCAGCAACCACAGGAACTTTCTTCTTTCTTACCATCTCTCTGCAACATGGACAATTTTGCTGTTGGCGTCATCTCTCAGATACTGACATCACTAATGAACTCCCACTTCTTTGTTCCTTCTGTCCCCCCAACTCTGTGACCCGTGTTCAGCGCTGATCATTCAGAGGACTGACAGTGTTTTCGTGCCTGATGAGCAGACCATCCTTGCATCCCAACTGGAACAGTGCAATTTTTCAGATGTTTCTCTCATATTCAGCCTAAAGGATTTATCATTTCTCTTCTGTAGAAAAGTAAAACTGTAACTTTAAGTCCTCTGGGGGACTTTTCAGTCACAGAGTTTCATCTGAGAAGATTCAATTAATGTTTTCTACTCCAATTCTTTGCTCTTTTAGAGTTTTTTCTACCATTTGTCTTTCTCTGAACAGAGTCTTCTATTCCTTTTGAATAAGCTCTTCCTTTCTCTGAAAAGCCTCACTCCTCTCCATTCTCCAACTCTAAACTAGCCAACTGTTTTTCGTGCAAGTAGCAGTTTTCCTTGATAAACACTTCCCTAATCATGGAGGGGGTGAAGACAAGGTAACTCTTCTCACACTGTTAGTGGAAATGTAAATTGGTACAGCCATTATGGAAAATAGTACAGAGGTTCCTTAAATAACTAAAAACAGAGCTATCATATGGCCCTTCAATCCCACTCCTGGGCAAATACAGAGAAAAGCACAATCAGAAAGGATACATGCACCCCAATGTTCATTACAGCACTGTTCAAATAGCCAAGATATGGAAGCAACCTAAATGTCCATCGATAGAGGAATATACAAAGATGTGGTACGAATATACAAGGGGAATATTGCTCAGTCATTAAAAAGTGAAATAATGTAATCTGCAGCAACAAGGATGGACTTACAGATTGTCATACTGAGTAAAGTAAGTCAGACAGAGAAAGAGAAATATCATATGCCATCCTTTATATGTGGAATCTAAAAAGTAATGATATAAATGAGCTTACAAAAAAGAAACAGACTCACAGACTTAGAGGATGAACTTATGGCTGCCAGGGGGAAGGAGAGGGGGACAGGATAGTTAGGAAGTTGGGGATGGACAGGTACACACTGCTATATTTAAAATGGATAGCCAACAAGGATCTACTGTACAAGGATCTACTGTACAGCAATGGAATTCAGCTCAACGTTATATGGTAGCCCGGATGGGAAGAGAGTTTGGGGGAGAATAGACATGTATATGTACACCTGAGTCTCTGTTGTTCACCTGAAATAATCACAATGTTGTTAAGTGGCGAAACCACAATATAATGTAAAAAGTTTAAAAATATATATAGCACTGGTAGCTCACGTTAAGAATCTGCCTGCCAATACAGGAGACGCAAGTTTAATCCCTAGGTCAGGAGGATCCCCTGGAGAAGAAAACTACAACTCCAGTATTCTTGCCTGGAAATCCCATGGACAGAGGGGTCTGGTGGGCTACAGTCCATGGGGTTGCAAAAGAGTTGGAAAAGACTTAGCAGCTAAAACAACAACATAGTGTATATACTAACTAAATTATAAATTCGTCAAGGCCAGAAGTTGTGTCTTGCTCGTCTTTCTAATGCCAGTACCTAATAAATACCAAGCACTCAACAGATCACTCCTTCAGTAAGTTTTTAAAAAAGGCCTAGCAGCAGCCACAACTCAGTTAACTTTTATGGAGTCCCGCGAAGACTTTCTTATGGACTAAGCACTGTGCCACCAACTTTGGATGCACTCCCACTGAATCTTCCTAAAAATCCTGCAGGATAGGTAGAGTTAATAACTCCTTTCTATAAATGGGTGAAATTTTACTTAGAAAAACTAAGTATTTGAGGATTTGAACTCAAATTCTGATCTCTAAAATTCATGCTCCTATCTACTCTATACTTCAAGGGGGAAAATGTAACAAATAAGTTGATATGAGGATTGTTTCAAGAAAGCATATTTAAACATTTAAATTGGGCCTTATCTATGGTATCTTAGTAGATGCTGCTTTGTAAGGCTTTCTAAGATAACCAAACACACAAAACCTTATAAACAATGGTTTCTCTACTTTTGCTGCTTCTGTACCTCATGTCTTACTCTGTGCTGTTCTCAGTCTACCAAGCCCTTACTATATTACCCAGCTATAGAATTCCAATTTATACAACTTTGCTAGGGTATCACTTATGGACTTGAGGTTTCTCTGACAAAGGAATTATTCTCATAGGGTGTTTATGTTCTTCATAATTACTTTATTAATGTAAATTTGTAGATGACATTATATTTACTTATTTACATGTCTATTTTCCCTATTCTCTCTGAACTTTTTCAAAAGCAGAGCCCTTTTCATACTCATCTTCATACTCTTTTTTGGGTAGCAAAAAGCCAAGCATACATCAAAGTGTTTAGTAAAAATATTGGCTAGTAAAAATTTATGCCTCTCAGTGGGGCCTTCTGCAGGTTTTGAGGTTATTACCTGCCTCTAACCCCATCCAAGCAGGAAGGAAAAAAATATCCAGACTGTTCATTGCCCAAGTTCCTTCCCTATAAAAATTTCCCTTTTCTTCATACAAAATGTATTCTATTCTTTTTGGTTTCAGAGCCCTCATTCCAATCCAGGTCTGTCTGACTCTCTGCAAAGCCTATGTTCTTAATGATTACAATATACCCAGGACATGTACCTATTATGACTTGGTCTGGATTTGAATGTACGAACAAAAACAAAGCAAGCACTTCATAATCTCAGGGGTAGAGAGACACTAAAAGTAGAGATAATTACCTTATATGATGATAAAAGATAAATGTGCACGCCATTAACTAAGAGGGAGTAAATGTATTCTGCTTGAGGAGGGTTAGGATGACAGGAAGTGACATCCAAGTTAGGACTTGAAGTAAAACTATGTCCTTTTGGGTTATTGGGAAGGGAAGCAGGCAGGGCAAGAGGCATTATACAGAAGACAGAACCTGTGTAAAGGTAAGGATACCTGAAGAAGCACAACGTAAGTTTCAAAAGGAATCAGATGAGTGAGCTGCAAGAAAAGATATAGAAGGAGACATAATGGGAGAGAAGACTGGAGATCTAAGCTTAAGGAAAAGAGTGAAGATAGAAGGGCTTTTGTGTCAGACTGAAAATCAGGTTGTATATAAGACAAAATTAAAGGGCATCCCTAAGGTTCTTAATCAGGGTAGTAACATAAGTAGATTTATCTTTGGAACTAATTTTAGTAAAATATGGACTAGTGCATAGAAAGCTAGAGGTAGATGAATTAACTAAAGAGACTACTTACTATCATTACTGAGCCAAGGAATGAGCTAAAGAAGCAGCAATCGGCTTAAAACGAAGACAAAACTAAAGAGACTTATGGATTAGGATGGAAACATTCTATAATATCTGGTTTATCTAAAGACTATAATGTAGAAAAGGAAAAAAACAGCATACTTTTTCTGAACCTGATATCATCCACTTAATAGGTTTTATGATAATGCTTACTATCTATCTATATATATATTTTTAATAAAACAAATAGTAAAGCAAGAATCCTATATACTAATCACTTATTTGCAACTAAACTGCTCATCTGAGGTTCAGTAGCTAAATACTGTACATATCTTCTTTGGGAAAGTAGTATGACAAGCCTGTCATACTACTTTCATACTATAGTATAACTGTAGTATGAAAGTAGTCATATCACAGTCATACTACAGCCATTTTACTGTCATACTATGGTATGAGCCGGCATATTTAACTTACATGGAGACTACATCATGTGAAATGCTAGGCTGGATGTCACAAGCTGGAATCAAGATTGCTGGGAGAAATATCAACAACCTCGGATGACACAACACTAATGACAGCAAGTGAAGAGGAACTAAAGAGTCTCTTGACAAGGGTGAAACAGGAGAGTGGTAAAGTGGGATTAAAACTCAACATTCAAAAAATTAACCTCAGGGCATCCAGTTGCACCACTTCAAGGCAAACAGATGGGGGAAAAGTGGAAGCAGTGACAGATTTTATTTTCTTGGGCTCCAAAATCACTGTGGACAGTAACTGCAGCCATGACATTCAGAGATGCTTGCTCCTTGGAAGGAAAGCTATGACAAACTAGACAATTAATTAAAAAAAAAAGAGAGACATCACTTTGCTGACAAAGTTCATATAGTCAAAGCTATGGTTTTTCCAGTAGCCACATATGAATGTGAAACTTGGACCATAAAGAAGGCTGAGCGTCGAAGAATTGATGTTTTTGATCTGTGGTGTTTGAGAAGACTCTTGAGAGTCTCCTGGGCTGCAAGGAGATCAAAAGAGTCAATCCTAAAGGAAATCAACCTGAATATTCATTGGAAGGACTGATGCTGAAGCTCAAGCTCCAATACTTTGCCCACCTGATGCAAAGAGCCGAAAAAACCCTGCTGCTGGGAAAGACTGAAGGCAGGAGGAGGAGGCAGCAGCAGAGGACGAGATGGTTAGACAGCATCACCAACTCAACAGACATGAATTTGAGCAAACTCCATGAGACAGTGGAGGACATAGGAGCCTGGCATTCTGCAGTCCATGGGGTTGCAGAGTTGGACACGACTTAGCAACTGAACAACAACAACAGGTCTTCTTTATCTGTTTGCAATGAAAGCTAGACAGCAAACCAGGAAGGGAGCAATCCACTTTAGGTGGCAGAGCTTTTCTATCCATATCACTCCCAGAGTAAAATACTGGCTAAAGATATGTTTAATTGGGTTGAGTCAGGATGATTGTTCTCAGTTATCTAGCTCTTGTCTTAGAGTTCTAGTCTCAGGTCGAGATGAGGATCCAGAAGCTATCCTCACAGGAACCCATCACTTAGGTGTCTTCCAAAGCAAGTTACAGAGCTCAATTACTACAGTTTCATCAGCACTCAAGCACCCTGTGACCCTGATGTTTAAAGATCTCTCAAAAGCAAGGCATGAGAATTTGAAGATAGTAGATCTTATCCCTTACTAAGAACAATAATTATTAATACCTGCTGCACTTTAGCATCATCTGAGGAACTTTTGGACTTCCCTGGTGGCTCAGACGGTAAACTAAAAATAACAAGGGTCCCCTACTTTCAGAGACTCTTATTTAAATGTAAGAAGTTGGCCCTGAATGATTTTAATGTGCATCCAGCAGAACTATCTTAGAACTAGAAGAGTATATAAAAGCACTGCTTTAACATGCCAAATTGTTAAGGATGGGGTAAGTAATTAATAAACTAATGAATTACATACGGTAAAGATTAAACTGTATGTCTTATGAAAACTGACAGTATTGTTTGGACAAATAAAATAGAAAAAACTCTTTTAAAAAACCTATTACCGTTTTTACTATCACTTACAGTAATTATCTATCATACTTTCCTGATTATCATGAATTTCAACGATTATGAATACCATTAAATATCCATCAAATGGGTTTCCCTGGTGGCTTAGCTCGTAAAGAATCTGTCTGCAATGTGGGAAACCTGGGTTCAGTCCCTGGGTTGGGAAGATCCTCTGGAGAAGGGAAAGTCTACCCACTCCAGTATTCTGGCTTGGAGCATTCCATGGACTGTATAGTCCCTGGGTTTGCAAACAGTCAGACATGACTGAGTGACTTTCACTAAACTATACATCAAATTAACTGTTAGTTTTATTTAATCAGAAGACAGAACTGTAGAAACAGAGAATCACAGGGCAAGATACTTAACTCTGGATGTACTACCTGCTCAGACTTAAATGGACATGAACTTACATATAATTTAGAAAATTAAAGAATGTATTAGCTAGCAGGTTGCTCTGATTAAATATCAAACCAGACAACAGCCCCTTATAGACTACTGAATTACCTGTTATTAAATGAGAAACAACAGGTGGTGCCCAAACTATCAAATATTTTGAAATATAACTGACAGGCCAGTACTCTTGTGTTTAACTGATACTCACATAATCTTTTTTTACATATGAAACTCTTTACTCTGTATACTATTTCTGGAGAAAATCTACAAATTAATTTCAAAGTTAATAAAGTAACAATATACAGTAGTAACTTACTTGATGAAATGAACATATTCGGAAGTTAGATGCAAATGGAGCATTTTTTCATTAGTTTATGATTAAACTTTTTGAAATGCTTTATCCTCATTTCTCATTACTATTCAAGGAGCAGTGGCTTCTGACCTTTCAGCTCTACATTTCTTGTGTTTCTTTTCAGCCAAGGGTAGAAAATAATTCTTAAAACCCTGACATACATGAGAAGAGCTTTCTATTTAAAGGAATTATTTAGTGAAACTTTTTCATCATTTACTTTCCAGCCTTTTTATGTTCAATTTTTCATTTAACAAATTTTTAAACATCTGGCACAACAATATAGTGAAAATAGTATATGTCCCTGAGAGACAAAACCACAAATAAGTACCAGAAAAACAGTGAAGTTTTACAGGAGACGTTACACCGTAACTATAAATGATGTATAAACTAAGATACTTTTAGAAAAATAAATTTTCTTATAAATTTAAATATGTATACATCTTCATATTATATCTGAGAAAGAGATATAGCACTATTAGTTCTGAGATGACAGATCTAAGGTTGTAAAGCAGAACATGCATTTTCAACTTCCAGTTATTATTTTCGTCTGTAGTCTGTTGCACCATACTTCTCCTTTGCCATATGCACTGTAGGTGGGATGTTTCTTGTTGTTACTACATCTAGCTTTGCAGACTCAACTTTGAGTTTATTTATTTCTCAAACTGTGATCCTACAATTGTGCTTTGCTGTCCCTAAGTCAAAGTAATAACCCTTAAAAAAAAAAATTCAAATCTTTGTTAACCTAAAGGAATTAAATAGTAACACTGAAAATGAAATACAAAAATTACAAGGAAACAAGATGAAATATGTAGCTTTTTCCCAATCCTTATATCATTTAGTCAAAACCTTATAAGTGATTGGAATACCTTTTAATAATTTATTACAAAGAATTTTTTTTATCAGCCATAACCAGAATTAGTCTACAGTAATAGGTATTCAAACCAGTGTTAGATCAAAACCATCACGGAAAAACTTGTGCCTTTTATCTTGCACCATCCCTTGCTTTTTTCCCCCCAGAAACAAGTAAATTCAAGATAATTAAAAGAAACAATTTTATTCACTGAGAAAAAGAAAACACCCCTGAAAAGTTCTAATACACAGGACTTCAGGAACCACAGAACCAACATTTAAGTGTCTTCCAGGGGCACAGGACCCCCTTTTGAAAATTTTGTACATACATGGATTTAGCAGAACTGAAAGATCATTCAGTCAATGTTCAGGAAAACAAAAAGAAATTTTAAAAAATTTAATAACATAAACACAAGCATATAGAAATGAGTTTTAAAAGTACAACTCATCATATTATATTAACTATATTCAAATCTAAAGTGGCTGGTCAAAATTTCAAGGCATCTTACCTTCTTTTTTAGCTTCTTGCTTTAATCCAAGTGCCAAATATAAGGGGGAGGAAGGGGACCTTGGTCCTAAATATACCACTTGCTATATGATCTGGGATAAATCGTTTACCTTTTCTGGGTCTCTATTTCTTAATAAAATTGAGAGGTTGAAAATTACATGCATTTATTATTATCCCCTACAAGTTCTGTCTTTTACAACTCAACTTATATCTCCATTCTTTAAGTACCCGAGAGAATTGTTCCTTCTAGACTTGATCACTCATAAGCTCCATGGTCCCCACCTGTCTTACCTATTGCTGAATATCTGGCTTATGGCAAGCAGTTAATATATGTAGAACATACAACTGAATCAATATTTATGCTTTATTATACCACGACAAAAAACCTGAGATTGGTTCCTGAGTCCTAGACCTCTCTTTATCTAACTGAATATGTAATATGAATATATAGCCAATAACGTACATCCTTCATCTCTTAGAGAAAAATTCCTGCTTATGAAAATATTCTATATTCCTGAGTCAGGATTTGACATCCCTTGGCAGCAGATATAGCCTTAATAATATTCTAAATATATCAATAACATTCTTATTTAAAGAGAATAATCCTTTCACAAGCCATAACTTTTAAAAAGATTATTTTAAACACAGCTATATTTTTAGTAGAAACTTAAAAGTAATTTAATCACATCAGGATTTACAAAATAATTTTGAGCTTTCAAACTAGTTTATTAGACGATTAGGTTCCTTGAGTCTATGCGCTTAATAATCGGCAGAATGGATATATGAAAACACCAAAAAGGGAGAGAAAAAACATTTTGCAGAACTTGTTTAAAATTTAGATATTATTTCATGTGGAAAATAGTAAAGACATTGTATCTTTGAATCAATATCTTGCTATTTTAAACATATATATAGTTATATTTGTTTAGTTTACTGAAATAAAAGTGGTATTTATGTGAAAATCCCTACAAAGGCTCGTAAATTATTAGACTAAAACACTAATTTTAAGATTTGTTACTTTTAAAGAGAAAATTAATAATAAATTATTTTACATAAAATACTTCCTAAACAACTATTAGACATTCTTCTATTATTTCTCTAACCAACCATTTATAAATTTCTGGTCATCACCATTTATTATTTTCTAGATTGCAACCAAACTGTTTATCACTTGCTTAAAATGATGAGTTATAGACACTATACAATATTTTAAATGAGAAAAAACAAACAACTATTCTATTTTAAATGCTTCTCTAATATGTCTTTCTAAAAAACAGAAAGTTCTTACAATCCTGCTGCTTTTCAAAAGTTCATTGTACAATAATTTATACTTTGAAACTTAGAATCACTTTTCACAGAAACGAAATATTAAGAATGATGGTTACATCTCTTGGGTGGCTCAGAAAAGCACATTGAAGTGATAGCACTATCTATTTAAAGGTACTATGAGAAATAGGAAAGAAGGTTTCTGTCTAGCTTATCAAAGTTGGGGGGAGGAGGTAGGAGGAAGTCAGTTGATAACTTAAAAAAAGATACACAGCCCTTAAATGTTCTAAGGGATAGTAGCCCACCTCTTAGCTTTACTAAGTTTAATCCCACTTAAGACAAAATTTTTCATACTATCTTTCCAGTGAATCAACCCTAAGTAAGTTAAGTTCTAGTTATTCAGTCGTGTCCAACTCTTTTTGACTCCAGGGACTGTAGCCTTCCAGGCTCCTCTGTCCATGGAATTCTCCAGGCAAGAATACTAGAGTGGGTAGCCATTCCCTTCTCCAAGGGATCTTCCTGACACAGTGATTGAACCAGGGTCTCCTGCACTGTAGGCACCTTCTTGATCATCTGAGTCACCTTAGGTAAGGGGACATTAAAGGAGACACAAGCCAATGAAAGTTTTGAAGAACAGAATAATACATCTTTAAAGTCTTGTTTACCAACTAGTAAGTTTGTTGTTTCAATATGTAATAAGCAGTAGAGATGTGTGGCTCAACAAACTGGCACACGGATTATTCTGATTCTAATGTCAGTCTTCCTACTGACTTTAAAAACTGTCATGCTTTAGAAGGTCCTGAACTTTATGTCTTTTTCTTTATGGGATATGACAGCGATTTCCACACACCAACCCCCCCCCACTCTCTCTCAATAATAGATTAAGAAGTAAAAATAATGTAAAGAATTTAGCAAATATAAAACGCTACATAAAAGTCTGATATATTTTTCAAGTAACTGTAGATTAAACTGAATTTGTCTTATCCTGCAAAATGAGAAATTATCAAATTAGACCCTTATCATATTAGTCAAAATTTTAGATACAGATAATACATATAATCACTATTAACACCTAACACTAATATGGCACTCAATATATCTGCTGCTGCTAAGTTGCTTCAGTCATGTCCAACTCTGAGGCTCCCCAGTCCCTGGGATTCTCCAGGCAAGAACACTGCAGTACGTTGCCATTTCCTTCTCCAATGCATGAATGTGAAAAGTGAAAGTGAAGCCGCTCAGTCGTGACCGACTCTTAGCGAGCCCATGGACTGCAGCCCACCAGGCTCCTCCGTCCATGGGATTTTCCAGGCAAGAGTGCTGGAGTGGGGTGCCATTGCCTTCTCCCAATATATCTGAGGCATTTTAAAAGGTGAAATATATTAATATATACATATATTCCCTGGAGAAGACAATGGCATCCCACTCCAGTACTCTTGCCTGGAAAATCCCATGGACGGAGGACCCTGGTAGGCTGCAGTCCATGGGGTCGCTAAGAGTCGGACGCGACTGAGCATCTTCACTTTCACTTTTTGCTTTCATGCATTAGAGAAGAAAATGGCCACCCACTCCAGTGTTCTTGCCTGAAGAATCCCAGGGATGGGGGAGCCTGTGGGCTGCCGTCTATGGGGTCACACAGAGTTGGACACGACTAAAGTGACTTAGCAATCGCAATACATATATTCAAGTCCCTACTCTACCACTTGACTATGTAACATTCTGTGCCTCCATTTCCTCATAAGTAAAATATGTATAATAATTGTGCCCACTTAGGGTGGTCTAGAGAAGTGGCTCTTAATTTTTTTGCAACATTGTTGTTTCACTGCACAATTGTAACATTGTTTATAACTGCAATTAAGATCAACAAATAAAAAAATGAAATTTATTCAGTATTATTTCACTTAATAAGAATTACCAAAAGCACAGTTGTGAGCTATCAGTAGAGTATCTACATGAACAAAATGTGCTCATTTATTACCTCTATTAACTGAGGTATAATAACATTTACAAATGCCCATTTTATTAACAAAGTACAGAAAAGCAAAAAGATGAAGTAAAACAATCATTCATCTACAAAATTACAGAAAAGTCTTAAAACAGTTTTAGAAGCCAATTTAAAAATTTAATGCATATATAATTTCAGAAAGATTCTAAAACATGATTGCTATTAATAGAAGCAGCAGAGAAGGAAAAGGAAAGGAAACTACGTTTTAGTGAATGTTCACAACATGCTAGGATTTTATATGCACTCTATCATTTAATAGTCACAACTCTGTGAGAAACTCCATCACTATACTAATTTTACAGACAAACTAAAGTTTGGAACTCTTAAGGGAACTCTTAACAGTTCACAGTTGACTACTACAGAAGTCAGTATATGGAACCTGTGTTCAAACCCAGACATGTCTCTGAAGTTCTAAAGGTTGTTTCCTATTTATAAAAAGAGTATAAAGGTTAACACTGATCGCCTGTGAATACTGTGGTTAGAAGAATATAGAAATGACTATTAAGCTCAACATTTATATGAAGGACAAATTTCATAATTGTTCATTCCCAAAGTTGTAGGATTTTTATTAATAACAATAGAAAATGGTTATTTGTCTCACTTTTATACTTTTATCAGAAGTTCCAGGATAGGTACACACAAGCTATGAAGAAATATGAGGAAACTTCTTGAAGCGTGTTCCTTGGAATGTTTTTAGAATGGTGAGCACTCAATAAATGTTAGTGATCACCACTGCAGTAAAAAAACAAAATAAAACCTTCTGTAATCACATTATCAAAATTTTGATGAAGAAATCTTACTTGGGGGCGAGGGGAATCAAACCTATTATCACAGAACTAGGGATCTTTGGAAGAGACTTTGACAGAAAAATAAGTAGAAAGTTGTATTAATAAAACAGAGGAAACACATAAATCACAGAATAATTCCCAAGTCATTCTCTGATTTTGTTGACCCCTTAAGAGTTATCAGATAAATTTAGTAAACTGTCTTTTCAAACATTAGTAAGCTTTCCAAATACTTATGGCCTATGAATTATCAGTAATTTGCTAGACACTGTAGTAAAATAAATCAATACTAGTGATACTGTCTCATTTAGAATATTTTATAAATAAGTAAAAAAAGCAAATACATAAGTAAATAAAACAGTAAACTCAGTTATATAGTTCTTAATTTTACATGTTTATCTGTTTTAAAAATCATATCTGAGAATGCCAGAAAGGTAACTTTAAGATTACCCAGCTGGGTAACTTTAAGATTCCTTTGTAGTTCAGTGGTTGAGAATCCACCTGCCAATGCAGGGGACACAGGTTTGATCCCTGGTTTGGGAAGATTCCACAGGCCATGGGGTAACTAAACCTGTATGCTGCAACTATCAAGCCCATGTGCCCTAGAGCCTGTGCTTCACAAGAGAAGCCACCACAATGAGAAGTCCATGCACTGCCATGAGTGGCCCCTAGATAAAGCCCCATAGCAACAAAGATCCAGCAGGGACAAAAATAACATGATTAAATTTCAAAAAAAGCTCACCTGACAAAAGATACATTGGCAGAATTCATCAGCCAAGAGCAATGTGATGGCACCCTGTCCATTCAGCAAATGCCTGCATGTATTTTACCTTTTCCTTACAATGTAACACGTTTTGTGATATTTTGGTCTTAAGAAAATTTAAGTAATTTATCGATCTTTTTATAATGTTCTTAATACTTGGGGCAGTTCTTGAAGCTTTAGTTATTAGATTGTTTATTAATATAGACAGAAACTGGTGTTCAAACAAGCTTAAAATTTAAACTTCAACAAGAAATGAAAATATCTTATTGACAATGTTCTAAGTTAAACGGAAAATAAGAATTAAAAAGTAAATTTCTTCAATTTTGTCTTTAAAAGTAGGACTTCAAGAGACATACACATTTTCNAATTGTAACATTGTTTATAACTGCAATTAAGATCAACAAATAAAAAAATGAAATTTATTCAGTATTATTTCACTTAATAAGAATTACCAAAAGCACAGTTGTGAGCTATCAGTAGAGTATCTACATGAACAAAATGTGCTCATTTATTACCTCTATTAACTGAGGTATAATAACATTTACAAATGCCCATTTTATTAACAAAGTACAGAAAAGCAAAAAGATGAAGTAAAACAATCATTCATCTACAAAATTACAGAAAAGTCTTAAAACAGTTTTAGAAGCCAATTTAAAAATTTAATGCATATATAATTTCAGAAAGATTCTAAAACATGATTGCTATTAATAGAAGCAGCAGAGAAGGAAAAGGAAAGGAAACTACGTTTTAGTGAATGTTCACAACATGCTAGGATTTTATATGCACTCTATCATTTAATAGTCACAACTCTGTGAGAAACTCCATCACTATACTAATTTTACAGACAAACTAAAGTTTGGAACTCTTAAGGCAGCTCTTAACAGTTCACAGTTGACTACTACAGAAGTCAGTATATGGAACCTGTGTTCAAACCCAGACATGTCTCTGAAGTTCTAAAGGTTGTTTCCTATTTATAAAAAGAGTATAAAGGTTAACACTGATCGCCTGTGAATACTGTGGTTAGAAGAATATAGAAATGACTATTAAGCTCAACATTTATATGAAGGACAAATTTCATAATTGTTCATTCCCAAAGTTGTAGGATTTTTATTAATAACAATAGAAAATGGTTATTTGTCTCACTTTTATACTTTTATCAGAAGTTCCAGGATAGGTACACACAAGCTATGAAGAAATATGAGGAAACTTCTTGAAGCGTGTTCCTTGGAATGTTTTTAGAATGGTGAGCACTCAATAAATGTTAGTGATCACCACTGCAGTAAAAAAACAAAATAAAACCTTCTGTAATCACATTATCAAAATTTTGATGAAGAAATCTTACTTGGGGGCGAGGGGAATCAAACCTATTATTACAGAACTAGGGATCTTTGGAAGAGACTTTGACAGAAAAATAAGTAGAAAGTTGTATTAATAAAACAGAGGAAACACATAAATCACAGAATAATTCCCAAGTCATTCTCTGATTTTGTTGACCCCTTAAGAGTTATCAGATAAATTTAGTAAACTGTCTTTTCAAACATTAGTAAGCTTTCCAAATACTTATGGCCTATGAATTATCAGTAATTTGCTAGACACTGTAGTAAAATAAATCAATACTAGTGATACTGTCTCATTTAGAATATTTTATAAATAAGTAAAAAAAGCAAATACATAAGTAAATAAGACAGTAAACTCAGTTATATAGTTCTTAATTTTACATGTTTATCTGTTTTAAAAATCATATCTGAGAATGCCAGAAAGGTAACTTTAAGATTACCCAGCTGGGTAACTTTAAGATTCCTTTGTAGTTCAGTGGTTGAGAATCCACCTGCCAATGCAGGGGACACAGGTTTGATCCCTGGTTTGGGAAGATTCCACAGGCCATGGGGTAACTAAACCTGTATGCTGCAACTATCAAGCCCATGTGCCCTAGAGCCTGTGCTTCACAAGAGAAGCCACCACAATGAGAAGTCCATGCACTGCCATGAGTGGCCCCTAGATAAAGCCCCATAGCAACAAAGATCCAGCAGGGACAAAAATAACATGATTAAATTTCAAAAAAAGCTCACCTGACAAAAGATACATTGGCAGAATTCATCAGCCAAGAGCAATGTGATGGCACCCTGTCCATTCAGCAAATGCCTGCATGTATTTTACCTTTTCCTTACAATGTAACACGTTTTGTGATATTTTGGTCTTAAGAAAATTTAAGTAATTTATCGATCTTTTTATAATGTTCTTAATACTTGGGGCAGTTCTTGAAGCTTTAGTTATTAGATTGTTTATTAATATAGACAGAAACTGGTGTTCAAACAAGCTTAAAATTTAAACTTCAACAAGAAATGAAAATATCTTATTGACAATGTTCTAAGTTAAACGGAAAATAAGAATTAAAAAGTAAATGTCTTCAATTTTGTCTTTAAAAGTAGGACTTCAAGAGACATACACATTTTCAAGGGCCTGAAATAGTTAATTTAGAAATTTGTAACAACTTCTGACTGCTGAATTACTCTTAAAAAAAAATATATATATATATATATAGTAGGCATAATATTGTTACCATTTTGCAATGGCTAATACTCTGCACTCCCAGTGCAGGGGGCCCAAGTCCAATCCTTGATCAGGGAACTAGATCCCACATGCCGCAATGAAGACTGAAGATCTCCCATGTTGCAACTAAGACCCGGAGTGGACAAATAAATAAATAATTTTAAAAAAAAGAGAGAGAAAATCTTTGCCTACAACGTCCTGTAATTTGGCTCCTACATAACTCCTCAGCATTACTTCCCACCATGTACTCTCTAGTTCTTCATTCTGTCACTTTGACCTTCATTTAAGGTTATGTATTATGCTCTCCACCATCAGGAATTTTTGAACAAACTGTTCCTTCCACAAAACATTTTTCTCCCTCTTGATCAAGGTGACTCAAATTCATCAACATTTCAGCTAACTAAACACTTTCTTAAGCAAAATAAAAGCTTCCTTTGGTCTTACTTATTGATTAAATTATCCTTCTAAAAGCCCTCATATTAAATACCATGTACCTCTATACAGCAAATGAAATAGTTTCAATTTTGCATTAATTTATAAAATTATCTGATCAATATCCTTCATTTCTAAGACTTAAGTTCAAAAGAGCAAGACCCATGTCTCTTTTCCCTTACTATTCCAGTAAGCACATAATAGGTGTGAACCCACATTTGTTGAGGAAAGACATTAGCCAACTACTGATTAAAGAAAAAGATAAACACCAAGTCAATGACTTCTAGATAGTTTTGGAAGAAAAATTATTATGACTTTTTGGATGGAATAAAACACAGAGTCATATTTGATAGAACTTGTTAAAACTGCTATTCTTCAGGAAAAAAAGTTCAGCAAATGGTAGGGAGTAGGTGGGATGGTAAGTTACATGATGAGGCCAGCTGGAAGTAAATTTAAATAAATCTTTTAAAGTGACTGAAGAAAACATAAACTATATCTTTTTGCTATTTTTTAGAATTTATATACAAAATTTATAATTTTAATTGCATAGTACTGATCCTAGGAACCAACCTAAGTATGAATTTTAATTATGAAGGGAAAAAGAACCTCAGTATCCTTCGATAAAATTTTCCTATTTTAACTATAGTGTTAAATTTCCAACTCATACACTTGCTTCAGATTCTGACATAATTACCAGTCATAGTTGCAAAGAACTATTTTCACTGTCTGATTTTTTTATGCAAGTTACTTTTTTCCCTATTTATTTTCTCACTTGCATTCTGGGAAACAAGTTTTTAAAACATAAATGCAAAGTATATTATTTCTAATCACTATCCTAATTCACCAGGTTATTCTGAAATTCAATCCTAGCTTTCAAACTAGTAAAAATGAGCTTCCCTATCTTCTTATTCCATTGGAAACTTTGTCTTTACTCAAAACACTCTCTTCTGAGGATCTCTCCTCTACCTAAATTCTGATTAACTCAATGTCCTCCCAAGACGTCCACTGTGACTTACTCTACAGAATTCTAATTCCTTCTTTAGTCTGAAGGCTCCTTAAGTGTTTTTCAAGTATAAGTTTCAGTCACTAAAAAACAACAACAACAAAAAAAAGATTTAATCTTAAAAACTTTTGTTTTATTTTTGTCTTCTATTCAAACCAGTTGGCAAATACAGAAAACATCATAAAAATGTTGTGACTATGCCATCTGTATTTTGAATGAACATATAATAATTTGGATTACTGATTAAAATAACAAAAGTCCATCTTAGGTCCATACATTTTATCTTATCTGAGACAGAAAAACTTACTGTCTACCACTTTTAAGACTGACAAGTCTTCACTGGTTTTCCAGTTCACATTTTCTCAGGACAGTGAGAAATGCATTTGGTAATAAGAACCAAAATAAAAAACCAGTATAGATTACATCCACTATTCCTGCCTCAAATGACTAGGCTTTTCACCCTGTTAGGTAAGATTAGATCAGTCTAACACACCTAATTCTTTATCAAGCTATGATGATTGTTAGCTAATACTCAATTCTCTTCAAGGTAGTCATGGACAGTTGATTAGGGGCTACGACTGCAATTTTTGTGGGTCATTCTTTTTCTCTATCCTTTAATATATAAAATTAGCAAAAAAAATTAAAAAATTAAATTCCATTATAAAATTAGTACATGCATATGAGCTGATTCTTAAAAACAAATCTAAGAGTTGGACATGACTTAGTGACTAAGGAGAGAGAATACTAAAGTATTCAAAACAGTTAAGAATTCTTCACCCTTCCAGCATCCCACATACATACTTTCTATAAACTAAGGAGTCAATTTGGTACATATTTTTAAAAACATTTCTTAATGTATTTACATAACTATAAGGCACATATTTTATACAACTTTTCTTTTTATAAAAATATATGCATATAAACAAAATTGTGTTACATGTGTCCAGATATATTTTTATATGTTGTATATGTTAATCTTTCTTTTTTTAACATAAATGTAATCATACTATGCACATTATTCTGTGACTTGGTTTCAATTTAGCTTTAGCGATCTTTCCAGGTTTTTAGCCCACAAGTCAAATTTTTCATGACTATTGTTAGTGCTTATCTTTAGACATCATAGGTAGTATTTCCTAACCTCCTACCCTGTAATATTCCAAAATGAATGGATTATTAGTTTCAGTGCCAAGGAAAATGAGTAATGCAGCTTTCTCCATCATAATGTTGCTTATTTTAAGAGTGTTATAGCAAGTCTTCATTCAGTTTAATATCATTTTTCATCATTCCCAACATGTTTAAATCTATAAATTTATATTTTAACAAAAATATATGTATATACATAAAGAATATATACGTTTAGTAAATCAAGGTTTAAAATTAATAAAAACTAAAATTTACCTTTACAAAAAGCAAAAGCAATATAATATAGCAAATCTGCCTGCTAATTGGAAAAACTAGACACATACACAATTCATTTTCTGATTCAATTGTACAAAAAACAGAGAAGCTGCTGAAAACTGTTTTCAGAGAATTCTTACCAGCTTAAAGAAAACTTTAAAAACAGTTTATCATCATACTGAAAACACAGAAACCACAAACGGTAAGAGCAGCAGACCAGAAAAGCAATATGAGATTAAAATCTGTATTATGTGGATCTAGTCCCCTCTCATATATGTAAGAAAACTGTAGTAATGTGACTGATAGTTTTGTTTTTTTAACAGACCAAACAACACTATATTCTTCAAACTAGAAACAGGAGTCAAATCAAGTGGATAGCAAAATGAACACCTACTAAAAACTTACTAATCTTAAGAAAAGCTAACCTGGATCACTTAAATAATATAAGCTGTTAGGTTTTATTATCAAAAAAGATTGTTAAAAGGAAATGCTAGTGCATGTAGAAGAAAATACAGTTCATTTTTACACTTCTATAAAATAATTAAAAGTTAGTACTTGCTAAATAAAAAAGGAACTCATAAGGATTGGCATGATTTAGGAAAGCCTATGGCCACACAAAATCATTGCCATAATTACTGGTGGTATTTGTAGCTGGTAAGAGCTTTCTGATATACAGTGAACTGAACACTGTAGCTTTAATTGAAGTTTGAATGTTATAAACAGTTAGATGTCTGGCTCTGGCCTGCATTCTAATACCATCAGCAGAACAGAGATGGGAAGCATAAACAAACCTTTTAACTAGATTACAGTCTCCAAAATGGCCAAGAAATCCTTCAGCACAAACTCCGGTGTGACGAATGTAGAAGAAGGAAAATGACTTTGGAATAATACTAAAAAACAACTTCTAAATTTCTGTCATTACTGGAATATGTATTTGATTTCACCTATTTTGATGTTACTTAATATTCAGTAATGATAACTTTGTTTATCATTAATTGAAGTTTGAATGTTCACTGAGTCCACTGAATATTCACTACAGTGTTCAGTTCACTGTATATCAGAAAGCTCTTACCAGCTACAAATACCACTGGTATGATAAATACCCAAATAAAAAAAAATCTATTCTATTTTACATAACATATACTTTTTAGATAAGTGTACTTTTTAGATCAGTAAAGAAGCTATGTAAAAATCAACACATTTTGTTGAATGTAGAATACTTCCCTCCTCCAACACCAGTGAACCTAGATTATTATTTTTAGATACTAGAGATATTAAGAATGTATGGATTATGTTAATTAGTGGTCAACAGAGTAGTAGATACTTCTGGAATCAAGGCGTAGAAAACAACACCTTTGCATACAAGGAAAAATCACAGAATTTAATTACAAGTTCTCTTAAGAAAAGGTTACATAGGTCAAGCCAAGTAAGGACTCAAGTCAGAATTTTAACCAACTCTGAACTGTATGCTTTCAGCCATGTATTAGTGGTTTCAGCCATTTCATTAGTGGTTTTCTTTTCTGTCCAGCTACATTAGAAGATAAACCTTAATATACATTAAGCCTAGTTCACCCTTTGTCTGTCTGAAGAGCTATACTGAGTCATTCCAAGCTCTAAAATCTTACATGATATAGAAATACCTCAAAGCGAAATGCTAAAGAGTTAGAATCTCTACTTTCAACTGAATTATCTGTAGGTTATCTAAAGGAGATTATTTAGGACCATAGATTTCTTTCACTCTCACCAATTATTTAGATTAGTTTAAAAGCAATAAATCGCATTTATTATAAAGCTTGTTTTCTGAAGAATAACAGATGACATAGAATAGTTCTATAGCATTTAAAAATATTTCCAAACTCCACTGGTCATATGCATTGGTATAATATTTATAGGATAATAAAGTAATGTAAGCATACAGAATGAATTGCATTACTTAGGATGGATACGAAAGTTACTTAATAAAATAGAATTTTTTTAAATTATTTTTTTCTCCTAAAAGTAAAGGATGTAAAAATCAACTTTGCCAGCTGGATCTAATTCAGTAGCTGCTTTAAAGAACAACTACATAATAATTTCGGCATCTAGAGAATCCAAGTCGTACATTCTTATACCAAAAAAATTTGACTGTAAGCAATACTAAAAAGAGTATGTTAAACTTCATCCTATATTCATCATGTAGTAATTATGAAAAATATTGTAAGATAGAGGATACAGAAAGTACACATATATACATACCAAAACATTAGGCAATATAAACTGTTTTGTTTATAGGTTTTCCATTATCAACAGGTATACAAAAATTTTTATAGTAAATATTCAGTGGATCACAAATTGCTGAAACCTTCAAACTTCATGAAACAAAATGCTAAATTTAATTCTATGCAAGACAAAGGAAGTTAAATATCTAGAAGGTCTAAGTGTCATTTTTGCTGTATGATGAGAAGACTGACTTTATGTATATTTTATTTCCAAGTTGTACACTGGTCTGCATCTATGTTCCTTATAAATGACTGGATTTTTAAAGTTGGTTTTTCTGTCCTTATAAATTTTGAGAAAATTTCCATTCCCCTATCAATAAGCTACTGGGGCCACAATTTTACTAATGTTTACCAGAGTACTTACTGACTGATAAAAATTCTTTACTGTCTTTAATTAGAAAGTGTCATGAATTTACCATGATGGAATATTTTGCTGCCAACAGGTTTTTTGTTTGTTTGTTTTATTCTAATAGGTTTCCTCATTTATAACATGGAGACGTTACAATGTTTGTAGGACCATTTTAAGGACGGACTGAGATTGATAATATTTATCACAGAGCTAGTCAGTTAAAATGAATGGTAAGTAATATAGTTATCACTAACACAGAAATGAATGAATGTGAAAGAGATCAGAATTGACCCTCAAATCTATTTACCTTCACAAAATACTGTACACAGCAGGGGATCCCCTTCTTTTTTTAACCGGTGAAAAAGTATTATTCTAAAAGGTATATAAGAGCAAAGGAAATTCAGGAAATCTCTACCATGCTTTTAAATTTATATATTAAAAACTATGACAGAACTAAGATAGTACTTTTTGTTTCTAAGAAATCATTCAACTAAGAACTCATTTTACTAAGGTACTAGAAACGACGTCACATATAAAGATTAAAAGCTGCAGCTGGTTTAAAACTAGAATGGGGAAGTTTCTTATGAGGATATTGGAGACATACATGAAGTACATGTTAAAAATTCCAAAACTCCTAAACGGTATGTGTGTGTTAGTTGTTCAGTCATGTCCGACTCTTTGTGACCCCATAGACTGTACTGAATGAACTGAGACTGTATGTAGCTGCTCTGTCCACGGAATTCTCCAAGCAAGAATACTAGAGTGGGTTGCCATTCCCTTCTCCTGGGGATCTTCCAGAGCCAGGGATGGAACCCTGGTCTCCTACATTGCAGGCAGATTCTTTATCATCTGAACTACCAGGGAAGCCAATTAATTATTCCACTTTAATTAAATCATACTGTCAGCTTAAACTATGGTAGAAAACAACTAAATCTGTACAATGTCTTCCAATGAACCATGAAAGAGAACTTCTTATATGGGATGTAAAGAGAAAGTTACTTTAGAAGGAAAAAAAGTTTAAGATTAGAGAGTTGGGTTTTTAGGAGGGGTGATAATTTAGTACAGTGTTGGTCACCTTCAAAGAAAAGTATATAGCAATAAAATATCAGAAGTGATAGCCATATACACTATTTTCATGGTCTAAAATTACTGAATTATATACAGAAATCTCCAGAATACAGTATTAAGTGCAAATTTTTTTCTTTATATTAGTCTGTTCTAATAAAATACAGCAAATATCCTTTTTAAACATCCATTTTTCTACCTGGCACTATCCATTTAGTTCATAAAATTAATTTAGGTAGAAACATTAAATAAAGATATGACCAATACACCTGTGTAACACATTAAGATACCTTCCACAAACTGTAGGGACCCATCCTTGTTTCTCAGATGCCTAGCATGGTGCCTGACATACATTAGATACTCAATAAACGTTTAACGAGTGAGTACAATCTGTTTAGCACATACATTCAAAATACAGACAAGTTTGCAAAGGTTCATAAGTTGCACATAGGCTTTCTGGGCTGACTTCCTGGGGTCCCACTGATGACTAGGAATAATCTTCATATCCACAGAAAACTGGAAAGTTGGTAATTGTCTGGGTAAGGACCGAAAAAAACAAAGGGAAACACGTCACCTATGTTACAGTTGCTTTATAAAGCTGGTAAATGCAGGCTAATTATTCCAATAACCTATTCTGCCAGTTACTCAATGAAATGAAATTTAAGTATATCCCGAATATTTGCTAGTACACTCTTAATTGGAATTTTTTAATCCCTGATTTAAAATAAATCATTTTTGTCAAATTGCATCCTGTACAGAATATGTTTTTACTTCTTATGAGTACTATTTGTTAACAAGATTTAATTTGGCTACTAGAAAAAGTGAGAACTATAGTAAAGATAAAGAAAAACAATCATAGTAGTGAATATATTGTAGCAGGAAGGAAAGGAAAAAGGAAGAAAATGAAGAAATTCTACACCTAAGAGTCAAGAAATTCAAATACGTCTAACCTAATATCAAATATGACAAACAACCATTAGGGCCTACTGTGTACTGAAAACTGTGCTGTGGGGGATAATAAATGCTAACAAGAAAAAAAAAATTTAGTCTTACTTAAGTAGTTCATAGAACAAGAGTCATAAAAAAGCATTTATAATACAATATGCATTTTTCTTATATATATATATATATATATATATAGCTTAATACAGGAGTAAGAAGTATATTCACAGGTTAACTAGAAGTGCAGGGAGGGGGGAATAACCATTAGGGAAAGCTGAAATAATTCTCAAAACAATCATAATCCACAACGAGAGGAATCAGTACCCCCTAAAAAAAAAATCAACAACAAATTACTGAATTGCAAATGGACAAAATTACAGCTTTACAGCTATTTATTTTATTATTAGAATATGACCCCATATAAAACCCTTAAGTGTCATGTGCACAATAGTTTTATTCTTGATAAAAGAAAATGAGATAGTGTAGCTTAGTGAATGTCAAGAGACCAGAGTTCTCTGGTCCATGTGCTGTCCACTTTTAGGCCTTAGAACTCTGCGTAAGCTTCTACAACTCTCTGAACTCCCGCAATATGGAAAATGAAGAGTTGGACAAAATGACCTCCAAGATACCACCTCCATGAAACTTACAACTCTAAAATATATCTTAATATGTAAGAAACAAGCCATAAAAAACTAAACAGCCTTTTTAAAGGTAAGTCATTTTTCAACTTAGAGGCAGTCTAGAATCTTTAAACTAAATAGGGTTACTCTGAGGGTGGTGGAGTAAGAAATGTTTTCAAATAAAAACAGAAAGTAAGTAAAGTATTACAATCAAGCTATAAATTTTCTCTCAGCTGCCTACTGGGAAACTAGCACCCCAATAACCTACTCAATTCACTTTACTTAAAAGTTATTTCATTATATTCTACTTCTGTCTTTTATGTTAAGGTTGCTGAGGTATTAAGGTGAGGACAAGAAATCCTAGGTGGATCTGAAATACTATTATTGGGAGACAAACTTGAACTTGGCACAGATTTCTGCCAAAATGCACCAATTACACCTCAGAGAAAGGTAAGAAATTGTTCAAATTCACAACAGAAAGGAGAGAAACAGGACCATGTTGTTTATTGCTACACAGCTTTTCCTTCCCCTGTGTAAATGTCTACTTTTGCACACAGTTGGTAATTAAAATTTTACAGAACAAGATTCTACATATGCAATGCTTTCCTGTCTCTAAAGTGTAAATATATTGTGTTTTCGCTTTACCATGAAGAAAGTTAAAAAATTAATAGTATTATCATGTCTTTCTAATATTTGTGTCAAATATCCTTCTAGATTTATTGTTCTTCAATCCTTTCTAGTTGATCAAATTGCTGTTTTCACATTGCCAGTCTGATCACAAAATTGCTACTTTACAAGGGAATATTTTTTGCTGACATAAATTATGGGATCAGAGATACCAATGCAGTTATAAGATAAGGGTGTGTATGTGTGTGCGTGTGTGTGAGAGAGAGAGAGAGATTGTGTGTGTGTGTGTGAATGTGTGCATCCATCTTTAACGAAAGGATAAAGAAATGTACATATGAAACAAAATACCACTTTCTAATGTAAGCCCTAGTAAAAGGCCTACATCAAAAACATACTTTCTAGCATTTCTGAAATCAAATACAGTACTGAATTTGAAAATCATTCACTGAGAACATACCATGTAAAAATGAAAAATAGTTATTTTTATCAAGACTGTTCCTCTATAAACCTAAATCTGATTTATCTTTCAATTTATATCTCACTACAATGCATGTACTAACTATACCATCATGATTTCCTTGACTCATGAAAACATTTTAGGAATTTGTATCCTTTCACATATAGTGAGCAATTTGGTTCAGTACCCCCCAGAGATGAAAAACTCATCTCAATTTACAACAGTAAATAAATAATTCAGTTAAAACTGCAAGTGGTACCAATCCAGCAAACTATTGATGGAGAGGTTTGGCCTTCCATAAAGTCAGAACAACATAAAAGTTTTCAATGGGGATTACTTGTTCAGACAAGTTACAAAGATTAGAAAAATACTCAGATTAATTATAAAATAGATAATATTCTCATCTTATGTAAAATAAATATCACGAACATATATAGGGAGAAACAATACCAGTGATATTTAACTTAAAGCATTTTAAGCTTTTAACTTTAATATGCTGATATATGAAACAAACATTAAACAAAAAAAGCAGTAATACAAGTCAAAACCTAACCAAAGGCCTCTATCAACCCAAATTTTTAAATTTTCTATGCAAGTCAGACAAGACAAAAAAAAAAAAAANGCGGGGTATGGAATGGTGTAATTCTTGATATTGTGTCTTAGTTATCGTTGATAGAGAAGGGAACATCATCAGAGTTTTCCCTTTAGTGTAGATGCGAGATTTTTAAAAGGATGTTTTTAGTTTCGTTGGTTACTAGCCTCAGATTTAGAGCCATTGGTTTCTCAAATGCTCCTATTTTTGCTGGAAGTAATGTTTCCCTTATGTTAATTCAGAGTGTTTAAAAAAGACGGGTTTTCATTAATAATTGTTTTTAGTAAAATAGCACCGTTTGTTTCTCACATTCTGTCCATAAAATCATAACTAAAACCATTTCAGTCTTTCAGTTATGATTCTTGGTAAACCTGTTTTTTAAAACCAAGACTCTGAAATTCCTCATGTTTAGTGTGTTTTATTACTTAATTCTGTAGTGATTTCTTTTAGGGTATGCTATCAGTTAAAGTTACTGCTTAGTCTTCTTGTATGTTTTGACACTGAATTTTGTTTATACACCACTGACTAGTGCTTTTACCACTTGTGTGTGCAATAATCCTGTCAAATGGAATAAAAACGACTCTGGTGCCTTGAAGTTTTGTTTCTATTGAAACCAAATATATGACACTTTAGAACAAAAAAATGATAGCAGAGTGCCATAGATAAACTTTAAATCTTTTTTTGCGGCAAAATACCAAATGTGCAAAAGAGTGTACAAATCATAGTAATATAATGATTAGTTCTAATGATTAGTAAACAGAATGTGGAAAAATGCACAAGCCACAGATAAACAGTATAATGAATAATTGTGAACACAGTATTCTGTATCAAAATGAAGAATCAGAACATTGCTGTCCCCTTCACTTTTATTTCAAGTATTTTTTAACCACCTTTGTCAGCATTCCTAAATAATATACATTGGTTTTACCTTTAAAAAAAAAATATCCTGTATGTAACTGAATTACATGTTATGTATCATTTTCAGTCAGTCCTGTTAGGTCTCGTTCATGTATTTTCATTGCTGATAGTAATGTTTATAAGTAAGTATAGTGTAGTAAGTCATTTTATGAATGTACACAATTAATTTAACTAGTCTAGTATTATGGACATTTGGATTGTGGCTAGTTTTTAGCGCTAAGAAATAGTACAACTCTGTGTAATCTTATACATGCATTTTATATCCGTAGCATGCATTTCTGCAGAATGTAGACTATGCCAAAAGTGAACATATCAATTTATACTCCCCCCAACAATGTATGATAGATCCTTTTTTCTACAGTGTTGAAAACAGTTGGTAGTTTTTGTTTTTGCCAATCTGATGAAGGTAGCTTTATGTTGTTATTTTAATTTGCAGTTCCTGATTGTTAATGGGGTTGAGCAGTTTTTCAAAAATTTATTGGCTATTTGAGAGTTGAATGTTGTGAGGCCTTATGTTCCTGAAATTGTCTTTACTGTACTCTGTTAGTTTGACTGGGTGTAGAATTCTAAATTGGTAATGTTTCTCTTCAGATTTGAGGAGAAATTTTTAGTGTTTGATAAAAATTTGATAAAAAATTAAAAACAAGAAAGTTTTTAATGCTACATTTCACTTTCTTCTCCCCTATGGAAGCTTCTGCAACCTTTTTGTTTGAAGCTTATAGATTCTTCTCTTTGTTTTATGCAATGTTCTGAAACATCACAGTAATGTGAGATAATTTATGAGTCCCTAGAAATTTATATGCATTTCATGAGTTCTTTCAGCCTAGCAACCTGTGTCCCTCAGCTCTAAAGTTTCTGATTAATTTTCTGTAATTTCCCTACCTCAGTGTTTCTTGTACCTGCAATTAGACATTATACTGCTGGACCTATTTCTTTTCTCCCATTTTTCATATTTTTCCAGTTTTTTGCTTTAAACTTTCTGGGAAATGTACTTGATTTTTCAAACCTTGGGATTTTCATTTCTCCTATTGTTTTTTTTGATTTTCAGTACCATTTTTTGATCTTTGTATTTTTCCCCCCAAGGCATTTCTAGTATTTTTTTTTCTCTTTATGGATTTAAAGCTTTGAGGTTTATTCTCCCTGCGCACTCTTTGTTTTCTAAGTTATTCTTTGTGTTGATGTATTTTAGTCTCACTTAGAGGCTTTCCTTGGCTCTGTTGTATCCTTGATTGTGTTCAAATTTTTGTAGGGAAAGTTGGAAACCTATTTCATGCCTCTCTTAACTTAGCTAGAGTTTGCTAGCTGTTGATGGTTCTCACTGTGGAAAGATTTGGCTGGGAAACCCAAATATCAATTTCCTTAAAATTTCTTTAGGTATTTGGAAGTTTTTTTCTCTTAGGCTAGTAAGAGTCCAACAAGAAGGACTGTATACTTTTCTGCCTCAGAGTCAGTGGTTCTTAGCTGTTTCAATATGATCTCCCCAAGACATTTGTCAGTGTCTCAGAGACATTTGGGTATCAGAAATGGGTTGGTACTGAAAACCACTGGATGGATGCTGCAGGTGCTGTAGAACATCCTACAATGCTTAGGGAAGCCACTCACAATGCAGAAATTATCCATTTCTAAAGGTCAGTATTGCCTCTTGCTCCTGTTATAAGGTATCAAGGTATAAGCCTGATTTCCAGTGCTCTGAGAACCAGGTGAAAACAGAGCTCAGGAATCTCAACATTCATTTTTTTTTTTTTTTTTTTTTTTTTCTTTGATACTCTCACCCTCTACTGTGCCTGCCGTCTCTTAGTGTAGGATCCTTCTGTATTATCCTCTCTGAAATCACTTGTCTTCTGATGGAGTGGAGGAAGGGGTTCTGCTTAATTTTGACCATTTTAGCACTGCCGGCCTTTTGGAGATGGTTTTGTCAATGAATTTTAACCCAAACTAAAATAATGGCTATGTATGTGTTTATCTTATTTGAACAGGATTGGCTGATGAGTTTAGATAGCTTTGTACATTGTACTAATGCTTTAATGGGAAAATAAGATATGAGTTGAACATTATAAACTAGGAGGTGGATGAAACTTGGCTTTCCTGGTAAAGAATGTAAAGATGGTAAAGAATCTGCCTATAGTACAGGAGACTCAGGTTCAATCCCTAGATCAGGAAGATCCCCTGAAGAAGTGAATGGCTACCCACTCCAATGTTCTTGCCTGGAGAATTCCATGGGGAAAGGAACCTGAAGGACTACAGTCCATGGGATTGCAAAGAGTCAGACATGAGTAATCAACTAACACTTTCACTCTCACATTCCCCATTCTTTTACTTCAATTTATTTCCCCCTTTTCACTCCTAGTGTGGCTTAGATAGTTATCTTCACACAAGCATGTGTTGAGATTGCTAGTTTTTTCTAATATTTTCCCCTTAATCTCACATAGTTCTCTTTCTTCCTCTTGACCTCTAGTAAAGTCTTTGTCTTTTGTATTTTATACTGCTTCTTTGATTAATAGTGGAATTGAAATTACTATGATGTTTTGTCTAATGAAGTATGAAGGTTGAAGTCAGATTTGACAAGATTAAAATTCTAAGTGTGTTAGTTCTTTGGACACACTCATACACATTTTCAGTGTTCTTAATCTTTCCACAGTGTATAAAAATAAACACTTTTTATATGGATGACCCAGAAATGTCAACTTATACTGCTCTTTTAAAATAATCATTTCTCCTAATAGTTCCATATATATCTACATCAACTTACTTTATAATGAGTAAATACCTAAAATATTTTCTCTTAAACCTGTTGATTTGTATTATGTCCACGTGTGTTATAGCACCACTTTGATGCAATGTCTCATGGCATAATGTATTTAAAAAATTATGTTGAAATAATTTTATGTGACATACTTTTTAAAAGTTAAAATTTTGTTGTTACAGTTACTACTGATTACTTTGTATTCTCAAATCATAAGATACACTAAGTATGCAACATGATTATTTTTTAAGTTCCCCAAAATTAATATACATTCAGTGTAAAAGTAAAAAATGAAATTCACCTATAATCTCTGCACTCATAAGTAATTCTGTTAAGATGTTGATATATGTTATTTCAGTATTTTTTTTACCTATTTCTGTACATTTATTAACAAAACTGGATTATAGAGTTTTGTTGTATACTTTTACAAGAAATAGCATTTAGCTAGCATCTTTCTGTTGTATTACATACTTGTATAAAATAATATGATACTTATTTGCTTTATATTACAGAAATCTGCCAGCCTTTGGGAACTGTGTTCCTGTATAATGCCTTGATCAGTGTTACTTCCTTTAAAATAAAATATTAAAAAATTTCCCTTTCCCTATATAAATGTTCTTCCAACATCTGATTTTTAAAAACAACAACAAACAGATGAATTAATCTTAAAGTAGCTTTAAAGTAGCTAGCATTTCCCTTGAATTAGCGTTCATTGTTTTGCAGATATTCCTGTAGGGTGATGATCTGCTAAAGCAGATTTTGCCTGTACATTTTTTTCTCTTCATTTTATAGATTATCTGTCTTACTGACTTAGACTGCCTTTGTGCTTACATTTCATTTTCACAAATCTTTTATAAGATTTTATTCCCACCTGGTATTTTCACAGATTTTGACTTTGAATGTGCCTTTTTTTCTTTTAAATTTTTTAATGAATATGGGGTTTTTGATTTGTTTTCCAGAAAAATTGAGTATAGAGTACAGTGAATTGCTATATAGCCACATTCACCCAGCTCATCTTACTATAACCTAGTTTCCTTTATTATTAATATCTTACCTTAGTGTGGTACATTTGTTGCAATTGATGAACCAGTATTGATACATTATTATTAATCAAAGTTTATAGCTTACATTAAAGTTCCCTCTTTGAATTTAACATTATGGGTTGTGACAAATGTGTAATGACATATATCTGCCCTGATGGTATCATACAGAATAGTTTAACTTCTCTAAAAGTCCCTTGTGTTCTGTTCTCCCATTCATGCCTTGAACTCTTGGCAACTAATGATTTTTTCATGATCTCCCTAGTTTTGCTTTTTCCAAATTGTCATGTAGTTGAAACCATACAGTGTCTACCTTTTTCAGGTTGGCTTTTTCCCTTAGCAATATGCTTCCCAATATGCTTTTCCATTTCTTTTCATGACTTGATAGCTCAGTTCATTTTAGCACTGAATATTCATCTGATGGATATATCACAGTTTATTTATCTATATACCCACTGAAGGACATCTTGGTCTTCCAGATTTTGGCATTTATGACAGAAGTTGTCATAAACATTCAGATGCAGGTCTTTGTGTGGACAAAAGTCTTCAATTCACCTGGGTAAAATACCAACATTCCTGATTGTTAGATTATGTGATAAGTACATTTAGTTTTGTAAGAAACTGCCAAACTGCCTACCAAGGTGAGTGTACCTACCATTTTGCACTCCAGTCAGCAGTAAATCAGAATTCTAATTACTTCATGTCATCCTAGCATTGGAGAAGGCAGTGGCACCCCACTGCAGTACTCTTGCCTGGAAAATCCCATGGACGGAGGAGCCTGGTGGGCTGCAGACCATGGGGTCGCTAAGAGTCGGACACAACTGAGCGACTTCACTTTCACTTTTCACTTTCACACATTGGAGAAGGAAATGGCAACCCACTCCAGTGTTCTTGCCTGGAGAATCCCAGGGACAGCGGAGCCTGGTGGGCTGCCGTCTATGGGGTTGCGCAGAGTCAGACACGACTGAGGCGACTTAGCGGCAGCAGCAGCAGCAGCATCCTAGCATTTGATCCAAACAATCCACTGTCTGTGCTTTCTCTAATTGTGGCATGCAGGTACTGCTTTTCATGGTGGTGTATGGACTTCTCATTGCAGTGGCTTCTATTGTTGTGGATCACAGGCTCTAGGCATGTGGACTCGAGGGTACCTGAGCTTTAGTAATTGTAGCACACAGGCTCAGTAGTTGTGGGCCACAAGCCTAGTTTCTCCAAGACATGTAGAATTTTCCCAGACCAGGGATCAAACAGTGTTCTCAGCATTAGCAGGCAGATTTTTATCCACTTCACCAATGGGAAGTTCTGGATTTAATCATTCTTACAGGTATAGATTGTTGTTCTGATATCCAGTGATAAATGATATTTCTAGAAATATACCCAGGAGTCACATCTCTGGATCATATAGTAACTTTTAGTTTTACTTTTTTAAGGACCCTACATGCTGTTCTCCATCCTGGCTGTGAAACTTACGTTCCCACAAACAGTGTAAGGGGGTTCCCTTTTCTGCACACCATTTCCAACATTTATTGCTTGTAGACTATAGTTGATAGCCATTCTGACCCATGTGAGGTTATAACTTGTTTTCCGTCACTCAGGTATTTCTAACTCTGCAACCCCATGAACTGCAGCATGCCAGGATTCCGAGTCCTTCACCATCTCCCGAACTTGTGTCCATTGAGTTGGTGATGCCATCTATCATCATCTCATGTTCTGTTGTCCTCTTCTCCTCCTGCCTTCAATCTTTCCCAGCATCAGGGTCTTTTCCAGTGAGTCAGCTCTTTGCATCAGGTGGCCAAATATTGGAGCTTCAGGATCAGTTCTTCCAGTGAATAATAAGGGTAGATTTTTTTCAGGATTGATTGGTTTGATCTCTTTGCTGTTCAAGGGAGTCTTCTCCAGCACCACAGTTTGAGGGCATCAATTCTTCCGTGTTCCACCTTTTTTATTGTCCAGCTTTCACATCTGTACATGACTACTGGGAAAGCTATAGCTTTGACGGTATGGACCTTTGTCATCAAAGTCATGTCTCTGCTTTTTAATATGCTGTCTAGGTTTGTCGTTGCCTTTCTTCCAAGGAGCAAGTGTCTTTTAATTTCATGGCTGCAGTCACCATCCTCAATGATTTTTGAGACCAAGAAAATAAAATCTGTTACTGTTTCCGTTGTTTCTCCATTTATTTGCCATGAAGTGATGGGACCTGATGCCATGATCTTCATTTTTTGAATGTTGAGTTTTAAGCCAGCTTTTTCACTCTCCTCTTTCACCTTCATCAAGAGGCTCTTTAATTCCCCTTCACTTTCTGCCATAGGATGGTGTCATCTGCATATCTGAGGTGACTGATATTTCTCCCCACACTCTTGATTCCAGCTTGTGCTATATCCAGCCTGGCATTTCACATGATGTACTCTGTGTAGAAGTTAAATAAGCAGAGTGACAATTGAAAGCTGGGACATACTTCTTTCTCAGTTTGGAACCAGTCTGTTATTCTGTATCTGGTTCTAACTGTTGGTATTTGACCTACATGCAGATTTCTCAGGAGGCAGCTCAGGTGGTCTCTTTTTCCCGTCTCTTGAAGAATTTTCCACAGTTTGTTGTGATCTACACATTCAGAGGCTTTAGCATAGTCAATGAAGCAGAAGTAGATGTTTTTCTGGAATTCTATAGCTTTTCTATGATCCAACGAATGTTGGCATTTTGATCTCTGGTTCCTCTACCTTTTCGAAATCCAGCTTGTACATCTGGAAGTTCTTATTCACGTAATATTAAAACCTAGCTTGAAGGAGTATTAGCATTAGTTTGCTAGCATGTGAAATAAGTGCACTTGTGCAGTAGTTTGAACATTCTTTTAACATTGCCCTTCTTTGGGACTGGAATGAAAACTGACATTTTCCAGTCCTGTGCCACTGCTGAGTTTTCCAAATTTGCTGGTATAATGAGTGCTTTAACAACCTCATCTTTTAGGATTTGAAATAGCTCAACCATCACCTCCACTAGCTTTGTTCATAGTTATGCTTCCTAAGGCCCACTTGAACTTCGCACTCTAGGATGTCTGGCTCTAGGTAAGTGATCACACCATTGTTGTTATCTGGATCATTAAGATTTTTTTTGTATAGTTCTTCTGGGTATTCTTGCCACTTCTTAATATCTTCTGCTTCTGTTAGGTCCATACTGTTTCTGTCCTTTATTGTGCAGAAATCTCTGCATAAGGTGATAGCTCATAAACTGTAGTTTTGAATTTTATTTATCTAACAGTTGACTCAGTTGAGCATTTTTTCTTGTGCCTGTTGGCGATCTGTGTACCTGTTTTGGAAAAACGTCTGTTTAGGTCTTTTGCCTATTTTTTGACTGGGTTTTTGTTTGTTTGTTTTGTGCTATATATTTTGGAAGTTAATCCATTGTCAGTTCCATCATTTGCAAATATATTTTCCTAGTCCACTTGTCCTTTCATTTTGTTTATGGTTTCCTTTGATGTGCAAAAGCTTTTAAGTTTAATTAGGTATCATTTGCTTTTTTTTTTTTTTCTCTTATTTCCATTGCTCTGAAAGTGAAAGTGAAGTCCTTCAGTTATGTCTGTGTCTCTTCAAGACTCCATGGACTGTAGCCTACCAGGCTCCTCCGCCCATGGGATTTTCCAGGCAAGAGTACTGCAGTGGATTGCTGTTTCCTTCTCCAGCGAATCATCCCAACCCAGGGAGCAAACCCGGGTCTCCCACATTGTAGGCAGACGCTTTACCATCCGAGCCACCAGGGAAGTCCATTACTCTAGGAGATCCAAAAAATATTGTTTCTAATTTTATGTCAAAGAGTATTCTGCCTATGTTTTCCTCTTTAACCCATTTTGAACTTATTTTGTATATGATTTTAGAGAATGTTCTAATTTAATTCTTCTGCACGTAGCTGTCTAGCTTTCCCAATTCAAATTGCTAAGGAGACTTTCTCCAGTATATATTCTTGCTTCCTTTGTCATAGATTAATTCAGCAGGCTAATTGACCAGAAGTGTGGGCGTTTATTTCTGGACTTTCTATCCTGCTCCGTTTACCTGTGTGTCTCTCTTTGTGCTAGTACAGTACTGTTTTCACTACTGTATTTTTGTAACATAGTCTGTAGTCAAGGAGCACGATTCCTCTAAGTATTCTTTCTCAAGATTGTTTTGACTCTTTAGGGTCTTTTATGTTTCCATGCGATGCTTAAAATTGTTTATTCTCGTTCTGTGAAAAATACCATTGGTAATTTAGTCAGGATTGAATTGAATCTGTAAAATGTGTTGGGTAGTATGGTCATTTCAACAGTATTGATTCTTCCAATTCAAGAACACGGTAAATCTTTACATCTTTGTGGGTCATCTTCAGTTTATTTCATCAGTCTTATAGTTTTTGTAGTACAAGTCTTTTGCCTCTTTAGTTAGGTTTATTCCCAGGTATTTTATTGTTTTTGATGTGATGGGAAATGGAATTGTTTCCATTTTTAGTGGCATAAAATTGCTTGTAGTAGTAGTCTCTTATGGTCTTTTATATTTTTGTTGCGTCAATTGTAACTTCTCTGTTTTCGTTCCTGACTTTATTAATTTGGATCTGCTTTTTCTTGATGAGTCTGGCTAAAAGTTTATCTTCTCAAAGAACCAGCTTTTAGTTTTCTTTTTTTAATTAATTTATTTTTTTTAATGAGAGGATAATTACATTATTGTGATGGTGTTTGTCATACATCAACATAAATCACCATTAGGTCTATATATGTCCTCACCCTCTTGAAACCTCCTCCTACCTCCTTTTCCATCCCACCCCTCTAGCTTGTCACAGAGCGTGGGTTTTGTGATCCCAGCATCATACACTGAACTCCCATTAGCTATCTGTTTTACATATGTATATGTTTCAGTGTTATTCTCTCAAATCATCCCACTCACTCATTCCCCCGTTGTGTCCAAAATGTCTGTGTGTCCTTTGATGCCCTGCAAGTTTGATTATCAATGCTATCTTTGTAGATTCCACATATATGCGTTAATACATGATATTGTCTTTCTGACTTACTTCACTTTGTATAGTAGGCTCTATGTTCATTCACCTCATTAGAACTTACTCAAATGCATTTCTTTTCTTAGCTGAGTAATATTCCATTTTGTATATGTACCACAACTTCATTATCTATTCTGTTGATGGACATCTAAGTTACTTCCATGTCCTGGCTATTGTAAATAGTGCTGCAATGAACATTAGGGTACATGTAGTTAAATGTTCCCAAATATGTCAGTTACCAGTGTGTTATGTCCCCAGGGTGAGCTGCAGCCTCTTGCTGTCTCTGGAAGAGACTCTGAGATCATTAAGCAGATCTGACCCTGGCCTATTCATTTCTAGTTTATTTCCATCATGGTATCAGAACATACTTTAACATAATTTCTATTCTTGTAAGTTTTAGGTGTGTTTATGCCTCAGATTTGGAGAAGGGAATGGCAACCCACTCCAGTATTCTTGCTTGGAGAATCCTATGGACAGAGCAGCCTGGCGGGCTACAGTCCATGGGGTCACACAGAGTCGGACACGACTGAGTGACCAGCACACATGGCCTAGAATATAATCTGTCTTGGTGAATATGATGTGTGAGCTTCAGAAGAAGCTGTATTGTCTTATTGGGGAGTTAATTACTTTATCAGTAGTAATGTCTCTTTATTCCCTGTGCTGCTGCTTGCTTACTCTAAATTTAATATAGTTACTTAAACTCTTTTTGGATTATTGTATGTCTTCTTCCATTTCTGTACTTTGTGTTATTATTAAAGTTGGTTTCTTATAGAGAACATAAGGTTGTTGCTTGGTTTTTTTAACCTATTTTAATTGGTCTATTTATTTAGATCACTGACATGTAAAGTCATTACTGATATAGTAAATGCCTTCTATGGTTTTAACCAGGCATTTTGCATTCAGATTCTTTTCCTCTTTCAAGCTATAAATTATGCTTTTTAAAAACTTCTTTCAGTGGTTGCTGTAGTATTTGCAGTATAGATTTATAAGCAATCCAGGTCCACTTTCAAATAAAACTATACCTATACTGTTTAACAGACAGTATAAGTGTCATTTAACATAATGTTTCCAATTCATCATTTCTGTCCTTTATAACATTCTTTCTGTCATCATTACTACATTTTTAGCATATCAGTTGTATCCTTTTTTCCTGTGCCACTGTTGTCATTTCTGTTATTTCTTTTTGATTCCTTCTTTGGTTCCATTGCCTGTCGGTAGTTACCAGTTGTCTGTTTTTCTGTTAGATCCCTTAGCAGATTAGTCATAGTTGTTTTAACTTCCTAATCTGTTAATTCCAGATTCTGTGCCATGTCTAAATATCATTCTATCTCTTCAGTCTCTTCAATCTATATGTGTTTTTCTCTCCTTTTACTATGCCTTGTAATTTTCTGTTAAAAGCCATGCTTGATGTACTAGGTTTAAGAAACTGAGGTAAATAGGTCATTAGTTTGATAATTTTTGCTCCTTTATCTCAAAGGTAGGCTGTGTTTATTGTTTACCTGTAGATGTCAGAAGCTAAAATTTCTTGTGTCCTTTTATTTCTGCTCTTTTCTTTGAATTTCTTTAGCAGTTTCTTAAATAAGGTCTGAGAGTTGTTCTTTCAATTATAATCCCCTATTAAGGTACCCACTCCCTATTGATGTACTCTGTGACAGGAGGGGAAACAGTTCATATTTCTGTAATTTGGTCTCCCGTTTTTTGTGTGTTTGTGATAGTCTGTGTGCCTAAGATGTGACCTTCACAAGTGCCTCTCAGCTCCCTTTCTCCACCCTCCAACATAACACACATTAAGCTCTTTAGATGAGCCAGGAAGATTAAAGGGACTGCTGCTGCTGCTAAGTTGCTTCAGTCGTGTCTGACTCTCTGCGACCCCAAAGACGGCAGCCCACCAGGCTCCCCCATTCCTGGGATTCTCCAGGCAAGAACACTGGAGTGGCTTGCCATTTCTTTATCCAGCGTATGAAAGTGAAAAGGGAAAGTGAAGTCGCTCAGTTGTGTCCGACTCTTAGCAGCCCCATGGACTGCAGCCTACCAGGCTCCTCCATCCATGGGATTTTCCAGGCAAGAGGACTGGAGTGGGGTGCCATTGCCTTCTCTAGAGGTCTGTATTTTTTTCCCTCAGGTCATTAAGGCTATGGTAAATAGTTTCATTTTGAGGTAAGCCCTGTTAAAGAGGACAAAATGCTCTTGGATGTATTTCAGTATTGGTACTTTTCCCTTACATCTTTTGAAGCAGAAGGAGATTTTTCTCTGGTCTTCTCTGAGAACCTAGCANAGGTCTGTATTTTTTTCCCTCAGGTCATTAAGGCTATGGTAAATAGTTTCATTTTGAGGTAAGCCCTGTTAAAGAGGACAAAATGCTCTTGGATGTATTTCAGTATTGGTACTTTTCCCTTACATCTTTTGAAGCAGAAGGAGATTTTTCTCTGGTCTTCTCTGAGAACCTAGCAAGGTTCTTGGAGATAAAAATTCAGGAAAGTTTGGAGTCCTCCCTAAGAATGGGTCCTCTGGGAGTTTTTAACTTAAACTACATTGAGTCTCCAGCAGTTTGTCAATTACATTTTAGGTTTTCATACCTTGGATCTGGCTTCAGTGTAATTTATGTTTCCCAGCTTCTACTCCAGTAAGCCGTCATTCTCTCTATCTGCACATGTGTCTCTAATTTTGAAGTTTGTCTTATGACCTTATTCTCCTATGGATCAACAGTGAGTTGTTGTTTTTTACTTTGTTCAGCTTTTTTCTTGTAAGGACAAGTGTATCAACCTCCAAGCTTCTTCCATCTAGACAGAAAGGCTTGATCCTTTTGAAACAAAAGATTGCATGTTGTTCTTGCTGTTTCTTAAAGCATATTCATCAGAACTATAGTTGAAGAGCAATTGTGTCTCATTGTGTTTCTATTGTGAAAAAAAAAATAATTTTATACTATTGGATATTTTACTGTTCATAGCCAGAGCTATATTAAACATTATTTTAGCTAAGTATTTGTGATGTTCAAGCNTGTTCTTTGGAAGGACTGATGCTGAGGCTGAAACTCCAATAGTTTGGCCACCTCCTTTGAAGAGTTGACTCATTGGAAAAGACTCTGATGTTGGGAGGGATTGGGGGCAGGAGGAGAAGGGGATGACAGAGGATAAGATGGCTGGATGGCATCACCAACTCAATGGACAAGAGTTTGGTTGAACTTTGGGAGTTGGTGATGGACAGGGAGGCCTGGCATGCTGCCAATCATGAGGTCTTGAAGAGTCGGACACAACTGAGCATCTGAACTGAACTGTGCATATCTGTAATTATTTCTTTTGAGTAGATTCTTAAAGTAGAATTGCTGAACAGGAAACAGTGAAATTGTGACTTCTAGTAATGTGTGTTTGTAACATTATTGTGTGTTAGTTCCATTAACCACAATTTCACCAACCCTAAATATTTGTTCAACTGAAATAAAACACTTTTGTGTCCCCAATATGATATTTCATTTAATCTTTTTTCTTTAGTTTTAATAAAGAGCTGCATTTTAAGGATATTTTATTTCCCTAAGTTATTTTTTACTAATATTAGAATAATACTTAATAATTTTAATAACTGGAATGTTAAACAATGAAACTTTACAGTTTACTACCTTAATATTGTTACAGGTATAATATATTCCATTTGTTAATCACTGAAGCAAGAGCTACTTACAGATGCTTAATTATACAGTAAACTCTGATTAACAAATTTGTACATTTCTATCAATAAACATACATAATTTAACAAAGTAAATAAACATTTTGTTCCAATGGTTAAATTGATAGTGTGGTTACTTAAATTGAGCGTTTTCACTTTAAAGAAATCTTACAGTCTAACTTTTATTGGAAAGAGTGGTAATATTTAATCTCATACATAGGAACCACTTAAACTTGGGTTAGTGAGTTTTTTATTTTGCTTGTTTTCTCTAGAATGCTATTAAATATTGGTAGTGATAGTAGTGAATATATTGGGCTTCTGTGGTGGCACAATGGGAAAGACTCTGCCTGCCAACGCGGGAAATACAAGTTTGAACCCTGGGATGGGAACATCCCCTGGAGAAGGAAATGACAACCCACTCCAGTATTTTTGCCTGGGAAATCCCATGAACAGAGAGTCCTGATGGGCTACAGTCCATGGGATCACAAAAGAGTTGGACACAACTTTTCCAATAAACAACAACAGTGAACATATTGTTCATGATTTTATTTGCAAAACCGTTTATAATGGATTTTTGGTACCTGTCCTACGTCAGATTAAAGAACCAGGTTTCTAGCATTCTCAAAGGTGCTCTTGTTTGCATATTTGCTAATATTTGAGTCAGAGTCTTTGTTTCTCTCTATAGTTTTTGTGTGAGCTTTATCTTTGGAAGTTTTTTATGCTTTGTCTGGTTTTGTCTCTCCCTCCTTGGGCTTGATGAATTTGCCCAAGTGGCTCATTAAATTAAGAGACATGTTTTACTTACTAAATAACCAGTTTTTTATGAAAGGATTTAGCTGAGGAAAAATTATTTGGAAAAGATACATATAACAGGGTAAGAGGAATTGGGAGTGGAACTCTGACACCATCTCAGAGTGGCCGCTACACTCCCCAAGTCTTCACATGTTCACCAACCCAGAAGTTCTTTATAACCAGTATGTTTTGGGATTTTCATGGAGGAGGCTTCATTACATAGGCATGATGAATCATTAACTCCATTTCTCACAATGAATCAGTAACTCCTTTCTCCCTACTCAAGAGGGAGGCATGTCCAAAAATTCCAAGCTTCTAATCATGCATTGGTCTTCCTGCTGACTAGCCATCATGCAGGACACATGCAGGAGCCCAGAGTTATCTCATTAGAAGAAAAGACACTCTTATTACCCAGGAAATCACTGGAGCTTTAGGATCCCTGTGTTAGTAACTGGTTTCAGTAGCCAAATATTAAAGCAAAAAAAATTCTCCTCGTGCTCTCATCACTTAGAAAATTGCAAGGGTTTCTGAAGCTCTGTGCCAGAGACTGGGGATAAAGACTAAATTTTATCTCACAAGTATTATAAGCTTTTCTCTAAGTTTTACCTTGGTCATCCTCTAGATTTTGGGGCATTTTTGTAGTTTTGTTTTTATTTTTTGAAGAAGAAGAAGAAGTAGTTTACAGTATTCATGACTGATTCTTGGTATCAATAAGTGCATTATCATTACTTTTATGTTTTTAATAAATTCTGAAGGAGAGTGTATTAGTTATTTGTTGCTGTGTAACAAACTAACTCTAAAATAGTTACCATCAGTAATTGCTTAAAAAAAATATTTATTTTCCCACATAGTTTCTGTGGGTCAGGAATTCAGGAACAGCTTAAGATAGATGGTTGTGGCTCTTGGTGTCTCATGGGTTATAGTTAAGATGTTAGCTGTAGTTGTAGTCATCTGAAAGCTTGACAGGAGGTGGAAAATCTGCGTCCGAACTGGTTAACTCATGTTGTTGGCAAGTTACTAGCTGACTGCTCAGTTCCTTACCATGAAGATGTCTTTGTCAGGTTGCCTTACTGTCTTCCTTACATGGCAGGTAGCTTCACCCAGAGCAAGTGATCCAGGGAAAGTCAAACCTTCTATCCTCAGAAGCCACCCTCCATAAATATTAGGTTAGTGCAAAAGTAATTGTGGTTTTACATTGTTGAAATTTGCCATTTAACTTCAGATATGCAGATGGCACCATCCTAATGGCAGAAAGTGAAGAGGGATTAGAGCCTCTATGATGAAGGTGAAAGAGGAGAATAAAAAACCTGGCTTAAAACTCAGCATTCAAAAAATTAAGATCATGGCATCCAGTCCCATAACCTCATGACAAATAGATTGGGAAACAATGGAAACAGTGACAGACTTTATTTTCTTGGGCTCCAAAATCACTGCAGATGGTGACTGCAGCCATGAAATTAAAAGATGCTTGCTTCTTGGAAGAAAAGCTATGTCCAAACTAGGCAGCATATTATAAAGCAGAGACATCACTTTGCCAACAAAGATCTGTGTGGTCAAAGCTGTGGTTTTTCCTGTAGTCATGTATGGATGTGAGAGTTGGACCATAAACATAGCAGAGCACTGGAGAATTGATGCTTTGAACTGTGGTGTTGGAGAAGATACTTGAGAGTCCCTTCGACCGCAAGAAGATCAAGCCAGTCAATCCTAAAGGAAGTCAACTCTGAATATTCAGTAGAAAGACTGATGCTGAAGCTGAAGCTCTAGTACTTTGGCCATCTGATGTAAAGAGCCATCTCATTGGAAAAGACCCTGATCCTGAGAAAGATTGAGGACAGGTAGAGAAGGGGGCGACAAGATGAGATGGTTGGATGGCATCACTGACTCAATGGATATGAGTTTGAGCAAACACAGGGAGATAGTGAAGAACAGGGAAGCCTGGTGTGCTGCAGTCCTTGGGATTGCAGAGTCAGACATGACTGAGGAACTGAACAACAGCAAATTGAGATACCTTCTTAAATGTTGTTATGTTATACATCATTTTAATGTGCGTGTCTTGCTTTATGTTGTTCACTAATGACTTACTGTGCTGCACTGTGGTTAGTCGCTCAGTCGTGTTCAACTCTTTGTGACCCCACGGACTGTAGCCAGCCAGACTCTTGTGTCCATGAGGATTCTTCAGGCAAGAATATTGGAGTGGGCTGCCATGCCCTCCTCCAGGAATCTTCCCAACCCAGGGATCAATCCAAGGTCTCCTGCCTTGCAGGTGGATTCTTTACTAATTGAACCCCAGGGAAACCCAAGAATACTGGAGTTTGGTAGCCTATCCCTTCTCCAAGGGAATCTTCCCAACTAAGGACTCAAACCGGGATCTCCTGCATTGCAGGCAGATTCTTTACTAGCTGAGCTTCCAGAGAAGCCTAATGACTTATTACTTGCTGTTTAATGTACTTAAGACTGTGGAAATGATGTTAGACAAGAAGCAAATTCGAGTTCAAAATGAATCCTAAAGCAGTGGAGACAACTTGCAACATCAGCAGTGCCTTTGGCCCAGGAACTGCTGGCAAACATGTATTGCAGTGGTGGCTCAAGAAGTTTTTCAAAGGAGACAAGAGCCTTGAAGATGAGGAGCAGTGGTTGGCCTTTGGAAGTTGACAATGGCCATTTGAGAGGATCATGGAAGGTGAAAAAGCTTGGTAAGTGAGTGCCTCGAGCTGACCGCAAATCAAAAAAGTTAAAGTTTTAAAGTGTCATCTTTTACTCTGTGCATTAACGGTGAACCATTTCTCCATCAGATTGTGACGTGCAATGAAAGTGGATTTTATACAGCAACTTGCAACAACCAGCTCAGTGATTGGATCGAGAAGAGGCCCCAAAGAACTTTGTAAAGCCAGACTTGCACACACAAAAAAAGGGGGGTCATGGTCACTGTTTTGTGTTATGCTGCTGGTCTGATTCACAACAGCTTCCTGAATCCTGGAAAAGCCATGACATCTGAGAAATATCCTCAGCAAGTCGATGAGATGCACCAAAACCTTCAACACCCATAGCTGGCATCGGTCAACAGAAAGGGCACAATTTTCTGCAAGACAGTGCCTGACTGTGTGTCTCAGCCAACACTTCAAAAGTTGAATAAATTGGGCTACATAATTTTGACTCATTCTCCCTATTCACCTGACCTCTAGCTAACTACCACTTCTTAAAAGCCTCCACAACCAGCAGGATGCAAAAAATGCTTACCAAGAGTTCATGGTATCCTGAAGAATGGATTTTTATGCTATAAAGTTAAACAAACATTTATTGTTGGCAAAAATGTGTTCGTTATAATGGTTCCTATTTTAATAAATAAAGATGTGTTTGAGCCTAGTTATAATTTAAAATTCAGGGTCCAAACCGCAGTTACTTTTGCACCAATCTAATACCACAATAACCTGTTGGTTATACTAGCCAACTTATAGTGTGATAGGAATTTACTCAAAGCAGTTAATACTGGAAGATGGGAACAGTTAGGGGACATTTTGGAGGTTAGTTAGAGTAATAAAACCTTACATTTGAGAGTAATATCTCTTCCTTTAAAAGGGCCAGAAAGTTATCTAGGGTACCATCTCCCCTTCTCAGATCTTAGTACCTACTCCATGTATCTTCTGATGCAATTCTGATTTTACTTAGAGAACTGTAAGTGTTGCCTTCAATTGATATAAATGGAGCTTCTGAGTATTCAAAGTTGGATATTGGATACCATTCACTTTCCTTGTCTTTGTGATCTGTGTCCTGCTGCTCCTTTATTTATATTTTGGCAGCATTGCTTGTGGGATTTTAGTTCCCCATGCAGGGATCAAACACTGACCCCCAGCAGTAACAGCACAGAGTTCTAACCACTGGACTGCCAGGGAGTTCCCAGTTCTGCTGCTACTTTAGATCTTACAGTTATTCCGGAGTTCTGCTGAGCAAACTTATTTTTTTTTAAAGTTTTCTTTTACTAATACTGGGTTGTAACACCCTCTGTCCTAGTGGGTTTTTAGTTCATGTGCTTTATATCCTATAAAAATTCTTTAACACTTTGTTCATCTCAGCTCTTTTGCTTTCCAGATGGCATAGATAATGTCCTTTTTATTATTGTTTCTTCTGTGGCATTTCCAAGGAAGTCAAGGTAAAGTGGTATACTCAGTCAGCTTGCTTAAAGGGGAAGCCTGTGGTTCTGAGCCTACACTTTAATTAAGTTTGACTCCTTATGCAGTCTGGTCTACCTCCTGGGGAGAAAAGACTTTCCCTTGTGTACTGTCTTGTGTTTATTTAGAAAAAACTGTTTTTTAAGTTAACAGGGAGATTGTACCATAAATCCAGTGTTGGAGATTCCATGTTTGTTTACCTGCTGCCTTTTTAAGGAATAATCTGGCTTTCAGGAGCTAGCTCTGTCTTACTTAAGAATTAGGAAGTAGTGGATTGGTCAGGATGTATTTAAGTGTTTTTCAACTAGAGTACTGAGTTCTCCCTGTAGCCAGTTAATGCGACTGGTCCTTTAGTTTATGTTTGTTGGGCATTTTTTGTTTCAATGAGGATGAATTTTATTGTTTTCCTTACATCTGTAGTTAAGGAATAGTGTTTTCTCAGGAGAGAGAATGGTGTATATACATGAGAAAAGTTGTATAAATAATAATATCAGTATAGGAGACAGTATATTTGAACCTAGGCTTCCTTGGGCTCAGTGGTAAAGAACCCGCCTGCCAATATAGGAGACACAGGTTTGATCCCTGGGTCGAGAAGATCCCTTGAAGAAGAAGGTGGCACTCCAGTATTCTTGCCTGGGAAATCCCTTGGATTAAAGGATCCTGGTGGGCTGCAGTCCACGAGGTTTCAAAAGAGTCAAGCTGCTAAGTTGCTGCTGCTAAGTCGCTTCAGTTGTGTCTGGCTCTGTGCAGCCCCATAGACGGTAGCCTATCAGGCTCCTCTGTCCCTGGGATTCTCCAGGCAAGAACACTGGGTGGGTTGCCATTTCCTTCTCCAATGAATGAAAGTGAAAAGTGAAAGTGAAGTCGCTCAGTCGTGAGGACTGCAGTCTACCAGGCTCCTCCTCCATCCATGAGATTTTCCAGACAAGAGTACTGGAGTGGGTTGCAATTGCCTTCTCTGAAAGAGTCAAGAGGACTTAGCAAATAAACAACAACAACAATATTTGAACCTATTTGCTCATAATTAGTCACTAATTCGTTGTCTCACAGACAGACCTTTAACCTTGGGGTTAGGAAGATTTGCAGTAAAGGACAGATGTATTGCACCCTAGTTCTTAACCTGAATTTGCTTGCAACTGAATCTAGGAGTAAACTTATGTCTCAGTTTTTCCTTTGAGAAAATGACAGTGTTGTATTTAGTGGTCCTTTTAAAAGTGAGGCTATGACTTTTATGAAGATAGTTTGAATATTCTCTTGCCCTAAATTTATTATTAATGATGAATGGTTATTTTGTAATACAAAGAATAAGTTAAGTGTTTTTGCACATTCCCCTAGTTTAGAATATGAAAAGGATAATGCTTTCCTCTGTATTATATAATGTTGTATAAGAAAAAGTTCTTTTTAAAACAAAAAAACCAAACAAAATTTTTTAACATTCTCTCCCATAAAAAATTTTAAAAACTATTTTAAGATCTTGTTACAGTAGAAATGTTTAAACTCAAATTTTCAGCTGTTACAACAAAGTTACTTAAACATGCTCTTGGGATGGGGTGTGGGCCCTGTATATTCACTGTTGTTCAGTTGCTAAGTCATGTCCAACTCTTTGTGACCCCATGGACTGGAGTGCAGCACACCAGACTACTCTGTCTTCCAGTATGTCCCAGAGTTTGCTTAAATTCATGTGCATTGAGTCAACGATGCTGTCTAACAATCTCATCCTTTGCTGCTCTCTTCTCCTTTTGCCTTCAGTCTTTCCTGGCATCACCATTTCCAGTGAGTCAGCTCTTCACATCAGGTGGCCAAATTATTGGAGCGTCAATTGGAAAACATAATTTCTTTGGCCCTAGAACTCAAATTTAGGAATTTAATCTCCTTTTAATTCCTGCATAAGTGAAAGTCTCATTAGAATTATACTCTTCTTTAAGTTTTTAGAGAAAATTCTAAGAATTTGTGTTCACATGGGTAATTTCTAGAAATTCTTGAATGTTTTCTAAGGCAATGTTCTTTTCAGTTTTTCCTTCTAAAATAAATAACATTATTAATTAACATTTGCTAATTAATTCACTGGGGTTGTAGCATATCATATTTACATAAATTCAACTGTGAGAGCATGTCAAAGGAAAAAATATATTAATAGTGAGGAGGATTCTATTCATCATTTTTCTCAAGTGAACATATGCCCTGGAGTGATTGATCTTTCAAAAAAATGCAGTGCTTCTTTATAAGTGGTTCAGAGCTTTTCAGGTAAAATTAGCCTATGTGTATTCTCTCTTTACTCCTTGGCTTTAGTCCCCAGGTCTTTCTTAAATCTTGAGTCCCATGTCTGATACTTTCCTCTTTCCAAAAAAAAAAATAGCTTTGATTCACAAGTTTAATTCCTCCTCCTATTTAGCAGATTGCTAATCAAATTCTATGTGCTCAGAGAATATAAACTACTGTTGGTGGTTGTGACTGTTGTTTAGTTGCTAAGTTATGTCTGACTTTTGCAACCCCATGGTCTATAACCCCACCAGGCTCCTCTGTCCATGGGGTTTTCCAGGCAGGAATACTGGCCTGGGTTGCCATTTCCTTCTCCAGGGGGTCTTCCTGCCTTAGGGATAGCACTCCAGTCTCAGGCACTGCAGGAAGAGTCACTGAAAGATGCACTTGTAATGTAAATCAGTGCCAGTAAAGTGATATAGTACATTCCAAAAGCTGAAAGAGTTTCTAGATTGTTTGCAGAAATATTTTATTTTTAGATAATGTGTTTTAAAGAAGTCCTCCTGATATTACTTCTTTTTTATTCAGTTTTACACTAGTGCAAAGTTTATACTTCTCATCATTCACAAGGGATGTTCCGTGGTTAATAATCACAAAACACTTTAGTAACTTACAAATGCCTGTTTTTCCCCTGAAGATTTTATGTTATTAAACCTATGATTTTCTCAGTTGTTTACTTATTTTGTGACTGTTGATCTACTGTGTTCCCTGAAACAACTCAGTGGGCATATTTGATGTCAGGATTGTAATAGATACTTTACAAACAAATACATTTACTAAAATATGTATGTATAGTATCTGTGCACATATATATATGCATAGATATACATGTATTTGTGTTAGGGCATATCTCCCTGTATATATGTGGTTCCAGACACACTGCTATGCAGTATTGAAAACTCAAAGTTGAGAGAGAGAATGGCTTTTCTGGAGAATTACAAACATTTCCATATGGTTGTTTTTGAGTACTAAACAAAATACTTTTCTTCCTTTTAATATTAGTGAAGAAAGCAGCATGTCATCATATGATTAAATATTATTAAAACTTGGATTTATCTTACTCTGGGAACAAATGAGAAGGGAAAAAAGATAAAATTGTCAGCAACTACCAGTTTGTTTATTATGGTCAAGAATATCTAGAAATCACAAAAGGCTGTTATTTTATGTGGAGTTATGCTTTAGCTCTGGGGAAATCTAGGAAACATCTTAGCAGAAACTGTTTCCCAACTTGACTTACTAAATCTGCATAATTTCATAGATAACATTTTCAATCTGATAACATTTTCAATCTGATCCTTTTAGAGGAACTGCCATACTATTTTCCACTGCCTGCAGTATCATTTTACATTTTCAGCTAGCAGTAGTAAGGGCTCCTATATCTCCACGTTGTCTTAAACACTTGTTTTCTGTTTTCTTGGTTTTTGTTTTTAATAGAGCAGTCAACCTAATGGGTATGGTATCTCACTGTAGTCTTGATTTGAATTTTCCTAATAATTCGAGGTACTGAGCATTTTAGGAATACTAAAAATGTGTTGCTTATCTGTTAACATGGAATTTATACCTATTTTATTGCTTATTTCCTCCACCTTCAACATTTCCCTGAATTCTCTTTTAGTCTTTACCTTGGTATAAATGCTCCAAATGGAAAGAGATGTGAAAATTAATTCTAGCTGATTGAAAAATAGCTTAAATTTATTCTTATTAATACCTGAGTCTCATCTCAAAGAACATTAACAAAACATGGAAACCACCCACAGATTTCTTCTAAAATGCCCTTGTTTTATATTATTTTACTGTTTATCTTATCAAAAACATTTCTCTAACTGAAGAGAGGCAAAGTTTTAATCTTTTGTTCATTCTCACTCTACTTTGATAAATGTCAGCCAGAGTTGGACATTAGATAAATGGTTGTAGAATTTGTATTTTTTAACTTGTACCTAAATTAGAGGAAGTTGATAGTAGTAGTATTTTCATTGTTTTCTTCAGCCCTTATCGGAAGTAGAATAGTATTACTTTGTTTTTAAATGCACCACGAGTTCTTGTCATAAATATGCTTCTCTGCTGAGACTTTGGAGTCTTGCCCCTG
>SJYA01000437.1:1185376-1265415 GCA_006410615.1 Neotragus moschatus | reverse complement strand
CCCGCCAAAAGGTTATTCAAGAAAATAACGATCATTTGTATGCTTTTAATTTTCAGTCCCATCTTCCAGTTTTACAAAATGTTTTGTGGAAATTTTGTTAATAAATTTTATTTTTTCTAATGTAAATTGGTTGTTTTTGCAAACTCATTGGAAAGTGGTGTTTTTATGTTTTTAACAAATGGTTGTAAAACTGACTCATACTCTTTGTACAACTATCTGTCAGGAAGTCCTCTTTATAAGTGCTTTTAAGTGCATATGTATGAGAATTTGTATATGTAATAACATACTTTTTATACACAATATTATTTTATACGTAATTTTTATTAACACTACAGTTTTTAAACATAATACAGCATTTTTGACCACAAAATCAGAGATGAAAACATTGTTTTCAATGTTTTGAAAACAAGTGCTCTCTCCATAGTACAAGTTTCTTTTGAAAAGCAGTTTCTTTTCTCTATAAAGTATTTTTGTTTGGGGTTGTGTGTTTTATTTTTGCTAGGCAGCATGCTTTTAACAGGCAACCAGTTTTCCTTCCAAAAAAGATCTGCAATTTATTGGAAAACACCTGAATCATTTTCATTCATTTAAAACATCATAACAGCACCTTAGTTCACCAACTCAACTGAATTTATTAATTCCATCCAACTGGGCCCAAATACCTACATTATTTTAAAATAAGCTGAAAGGGAATAAACATGTGATGATACTCTTGTAACTGCTGTTACTGATCTCCCTCTCTTTCCTTAGGACTCCTGGGTTACTGGTAATGACGTGACATGCTGTGCTCACTTTAGGGATAAAGTGAAGATATTAATATCATTTTATATATTAAATATGTTCTAAATTTTATTTTTTATAAATATCTATATGTAAAAGTTATAAGATTTTCCTTTTTAAGATTTAATCAATCTCTAAATTTAGAAGATCCCCTGGAGAAGGGAATGGCTGCCCACCCCTGTACTCTTGCCTGGAGAATACATGGACTAGGAGCCTGGCAGGCTACAGTCCTGGAGTCGCAAAGAGTTGGACATAGCTGAGCAACTAACACTTTCACTCATTCCATTTATGTATATACCATATTTTGATTATCCATTTATCTATCATTGGACACGTGGGCAGCTTCCATGTTTCATCAGTTGTGAATAATGCTACTGTAAACAAGAATGTGTTCTTTCCCTATATACCAGTTCTTTATATATACCCAGTAATGGAATGACTGCAACATATGGTAACTAGAGGAACTGCCATACTATTTTCCACTGCCTGCAGTATCATTTTACATTTTCAGCTAGCAGTAGTAAGGGCTCCTATATCTCCACGTTGTCTTAAACACTTGTTTTCTGTTTTCTTGGTTTTTGTTTTTAATAGAGCAGTCAACCTAATGGGTATGGTATCTCACTGTAGTCTTGATTTGAATTTTCCTAATAATTCGAGGTACTGAGCATCTTTAATGAGCTTATTTGTATATCTTTGCTGGAGAAATGTTCATTCAAATCCTTTGCCCATTTTTGAATTAGGTTATTTTATTGTTGCTGAGTTTTAAGACTCTTATATGTATTAACTTTCATATATATATATATATATATTTTTTAAATCTCTTATCAAGTATTTGCAAAGTAATTTGTAAATATTTTCTCCCATTCTGTGGGTTGCCTTTACACTGTTAATAATTTTTGTTAATAAACTTTAAATTTTTCATGAAGCCAAATATATCTTTCTTTCCTCTTGCCTGTGCTGTTAGCATCATATCCAGGCAGATATTGTAAAATTAAATGCCATAAAGATTTTGTCGTTCAATCACTGAGTCGTGTCCAACTCTTTGCATCCCAATGAACTTTAGCATACTAGGCTTCCCTGTCCTTCGCCATCTCCCAGAGCTATGTCCATTGAGACAGTAATACCGTCCAACCATCTTGTCCTCTGTAATCCCCTTCTCCTCCTGCCTTCAATCTTTCCCAGAATCAGGGTCTTTTCTAATGAGTTGACTCTTCGCACCAAAGTACTGGAGCTTCAGCTTCAGCATCAGTCCTTGTAATGAACATGCCGGGTTGATTTCCTTTAGGATGTATTGGTTGGATCTCCTTGCAGTCCAAGGGACTCTCAAGAGTCTTCTACAACACCACAGTTCAAAAGCATCAACTCTTTGGCATCCAGCCTTCTTTATGGTCCAACTCTCACAAATTTACATGTGTACTGGAAAAACTATAGATTTGACTATACAGACCTTTGTTGGCAAATTAATGTCTTTGCTTTTTAATAAGCTGTCTAGGTTTGTCATTGCTTTTCTTCCAAGAAGCAGATGTCTTTTAATTTCTTGGCTGCAGTGTTCTTAGAGCCCAGGAAAATAAACTCTATCTCTTTTCCCCCTTCTCTTTCCCGTGAAGAGATGGGATCAGATGCCATGATCTTAGTTTTTTGAATGTTGAGTTTTAGCCAGCTTTTTCACTCACCTCTTCAACCCTCACGAAGAGACTCTTTAGTTCCTCTTCCCTTTCTGCCATTTAGAATGATGGGGGGTTGCCTCATAGCTCAGGTGGTAAAGAATCTGCCTACAATGCAGGAGACCTGGGTTCGATTCTTGGGTCTGGAAGATCCCCAGGAGAAGGAAATGTCAATCCACTCCAGTATTCTTGCCTGGAAAATCCCATGGACAGAGGACCCTGGCAGGCTATAGTCCATGCGGTCACAAGAGTCGGACACAACTTAGCAACTAAACCACCACCATCATCTGCCTACCTGAGATGGTTGATATTTCTCCAGGCGGTTTTAAATCCAGCTTGTGATTCATCCAGCCTGGCATTTCCTATTATGTACTCTGTATATAAGTTAAATAAACAGGGTGACAATGTACAGCCTGTCAAATTCCTTTCCTAGTTTTCAACCAGGTGTTTCACCTAAGCTTTTAACTGCCATTTCTTGCCTCACATACAGGCTTCTCAGGAGACAGGTAAGGCAGTCTGATATTCCCATTTCTAAGAATTTTCTAGTTTGTTGTGATCCACACAGTCAAAGGCTTTAGTGTATTAAATGAAGCAGAAGTAGATGTTTTTCTGAAATTCCCTGGCTTTTCCCATGATCCAGTGAATGTTTGCATATTGATCTCTGGTTCCTCTGCCTTTTGTACATCCAGCTTGTACATCTGGAAGTTCTTGGTTCTCCTATTGTTGAAGCTTTAACTTGAAGGATCTTGAGCATTATCTTGCTAGTTTGCAAAATGAGTGCAGCTGTACAGTAGTTCATACATTCTTTGGCACTGTGCTTCTTTAGGATTAAAATGAACTGTGGCCACTCCTGTTTTCCAGTCCTGTGAGTTTTCCGAATTTACTGATATATTAAGTGCAGCACTTTTAACAGAATTGTCTTTTAGGATTTTAAATAGCTCAGCTGGAATGCCATATCCTCCACTAGCTTTGTTCATAATAATGCTTCCTACGGCCCACTTGACTTTACACTCCGGATGTCTGACTGTAAGTGAGTGACTACACCATGCCTCTTAAGAAACCTATATGCAGGTCAGGAAGCAACAGTTAGAACTGGACATAGAACAAAAGACTGGTTCCAATTAGGAAAAGGAGTATGCCAAGACTGTATATTGTCTTATATGCAGAATACATCATGAGAAACGCTGGGCTGGAGGAAGCACAAGCTGGAATCAAGATTGCCGGGAGAACTATCAATAACCTCAGACATGCAGATGCCACCACCCTTATGGCAGAAAGTGAAGAGGAACTAAAAAGCCTCTTGATGAAAGTGAAAGACGAGAGTGAAAAAGTTGGCTTAAAGCTCAACATGCAGAAAACTACAATCATGGCATCTGGTCCCATCACTTCATGGCAAATAGTTGGGGAAACAGTGTCAGACTTTATTTTTGGGGGCTCCAAAATCACTGCAGATGGTGACTGCAGCCATGAAATTAAAAGACAGTTACACCTTGGAAAGGAAGTTATGACCAACCTAGACAACATATTAAAAAGCAGAGACATTACTTTGTCAACAAAGGTGCATCTAGTCAAGGCTATGGTTTTTCTAGTGGTCATGTATGGATGTGAGAGTTGGACTGTGAAGAAAGCTGAGTGCTGAAGAATTGATGCTTTTGAACTGTGGTGTTGGAGAAGACCCTTGAGAGTTCCTTGGACTGCAAGGAGATCCAACCAGTCCATTCTAAAAGAGATCAGTCCTGGGTGTTCATTGGAAGGACTGATGCTAAAGCTGAGACTCCAATAGTTTGGCCACCTCATGTGAAGAGTTGAGTCATTGGAAAAGACTCTGATGTTGGGAGGGATTGGGGGCAGGAGGAGAAGGGGAGAACAGAGGATGAGATGGCCGGATGGCATCACCAACTCGATGGACATGAGTTTGAGTGAACTCTGGGAGTTGGTGATGGACAGGGAGGCCTGGCATGCTGCGATTCATGGGGTCACAAAGAGTCGGACATGACCGAGCAACTGAACTGAAGACCTTTTTTGTATAGTTCTTCTGTTTATTCTTAACAACTCTTCTTAATCTCTTCCTCTTCTGTTAGGTCCTTGCTGTTTCTGTCCTTTTTTGTGCCCTTACTTGCATGAAACGTTGCCTTGGTACCTCCAGTTTTCTTGAGGTTGTTTTCCTCTCTTTCTTTGCATGGTTCACTTAAGGCTTTCTTAGCAAACTGCAATAGGTAGGCATTCCCTTCTCCAGGGCATTTTTTGACCCAGGGATCAAACCCAGATCTCCTGCATTGCAAACAGATTCTTTACCTTCTGAGCTGCTAGAGAATTCCGCTTTCATGTAAAAACCCATCAGTTTCATCCTCAAAATTGTCATTCCCAAACTCCCTAACATCATTTAAAGGAAAGATTCTGAGTGACTAGTTTCCCGCTTTAGCCCACTGACTTTTTCTCTTTAATATAATGCCTGGATGGAGAAGGCAATAGCAACTCACTCCAGTCCTTTTGCCTGGCAAATCCCATGGACAGAGGAGCCTGTTGGGCTGTAGTCCTTGTGGTCGCTAAGAGTGGGGCATGACTGAGCGACTTCACTTTCACTTTTCACTTTTATGCACTGGAGAAGGAAATGGCAAGCCACTCCAGTGTTCTTGCCTGGAGAATCCCCGGGACAGGGGAGCCTGGTAGGATGCCATCTATGGGGTCGCACAGAGTCGGACACGACTGTAGCGAGTTAGCAGTAGCAGCATAATGCCTGGAAGAATCAAAAGGTGTCTGTACCCTGACTCACTCCAAACTTACCTTTTGGTTGAGATATTATTTCCTCTGGAATGCTTTCTCTAACACTCCTATGCACTCTTATTCAGGGCAAAATCTGAGGGTTCTGTGTCCTTGAAGTGGTGTCTTCCCCTTTCAGGGAACCTGATTAGTACACAGTGATATAACTAATTTGGTTTACTTATGTTTGCTCCACTGGACCATGGGCTCCTTAAAAGAAAGACTCAGAAATCATATTATGTTTATATCCAAATTAAGTAATGCAATATTGGCATATAATTGATTTTTAAGAAAATATGTGATGAATGAATGAATGTTAGTCAGTGGAGAATGTCCACAGGAAAACTAGCTATTAAAAAAAGTAGACCAGTTAGGTTAAATCAATTACTTAGCTAAATTTTAAAATATTGAGTAATCACATGTGTGCATGCATGCATGCTCATTTGCTCAATCATTTCTGACTCTCTATGACCCTGTGGACTGTATCCCACCAGGGATCTCTCTGTCCATGGAATTTTCCCAGCAAGAATTCTGGAGCTGGTTGCCATTTCCTTCTCTAGAGAATCTTCCCGACTCAGGGATCCAACCCACGTCTTCTTTGTCTCCTGCATTGCATCTGGATTTTTTACCACTGAGCAACCAGAAAAGCCCAATTGCATGCCATTACCCTCAAAAAAGCCTGCCAAGTGTAAAAAAATAGTAAATTACAGGAATATTACATATATAATTATATATTCATATATGTATAGGAATATATATTATATATAAATATATAAAATATATTTTATTTGTAAGTATAAATATAGATATATAAATAAATACAAATGATTTATACTTCAAGTAAAACACATGTAGTAAAATATTACCATGGTAGTGTCCAGCAATGGCAAAGGCAATGGCATCCCAACTCCAGTACTCTTGCCTGGAAAATCCCATAGACAGAGGAGCCTGATAGGCTGCAGTCCATGGGGTCGCTAAGAGTCTGGCACGACTGAGCGACTTCACTTTTGCTTTTCACTTTCATGCATTGGAGAAGGAAATGGCAACCCACTTTAGTGTTCTTGCCTGGAGAATCCCAGAGACAGAGGAGCCTAGTGGGCTGCTGTCTCTGGGGTCGCACAGAGTTGGACACGACTTAGCAGCAGCAGCAGTGGAAATTCAAACTGGTTAAAATATAGGTAATTTATTACAAAATTTATTTCTTTTAACACAGAGATCCCAAGATTAACAAAAGATAAAAGTTTTTATTTGCAAATAATTTTAATCAGATGGTATATACAGCTCTAAGTCTAGTGATAGAAGGTAAAGTCAGTTATCTTTATAAAAAGATTATTAATTCTTTTTTATAATTTTGGGTTGATAGTTTATTATTAACACATAAAAAAAGATTAGTAATACATTCTCCATTCCAGAATTAGGCCAGCATATTTGATATTTTATTTATACTGCCTTCAGTTTAGACTTGGAGGATTAAAAGGAGTATCTGAAATGAATTTTACATTTACTTGTCAAAATCTACACTTTTTCTTATTTTATTAATATTTATAAGTACTCCAGACATCTTCCATTTCTCTTTAATTTTGCTGTGATTTGGAATACTGTCCCTACTCATTTCAAAGTTGAAGTTACTGAATTCCAGTGTCAGTTCACAAAAAACCACAGCTGACATTATCAGTTCAGTCACTCAGTCGTGTCCAACTCTTTGCAACCCCATGGACCACAGCACGCCATGCCTCCCTGTCCATCACCAACTCCTGGAGCTTACCCAAACTCATATCCATCCAGTCGGTGGTGCCATCCAATCATCTCATCTTCTGTTGTCCCCTTCTCCTCTTGTCCTCAATCTTTCCCAGCATCAAGGTCTTTTCCATTGTGTCAGCTCTTTGCATCAGGTGGCCAAAGAATTGGAGTGTCAGCATCAGTCCTTCCAATGAACCTCAAGGACTGATCTGCTTTAGGATGGACTCATTGGATCTCCTTGCAGTCCAAGGGACTCTCAAGAGTCTTCTCCAACACCACAGNTTCATCCAGTTCAGCATTTCTCATGATGTACTCTGCATATAAGGTAGCAGGGTGACAATATACAGGCTTGACGTACTCCTTTTCCTATTTGGAACCAGTCTGTTGTTCCATGTCCAGTTCGAACTGTTGCTTCCTGACCTGCATACAGGTTTCTCAAGAGGCAGGTCAGATTTAGTCTGGTATTCCCATCTCTTTCAGAAGTTTCCACAGTTGATTGTGATCCAGACAGTCAAAGACTTTGGCATAGTCAATAAAGCAGAAATTGATGTTTTTTTCTCGAACTCTCTTGCTTTTTCGATGATCCAGCTGATGTTGACAATTTGATCTCTAGTCCCTCTGCCTTTTCTAAAACCAGCTTGAACATCTGGAAGTTCATGGTTCATGTATTGCTGAAACCTGGCTTGGAGAATTTTAAGCATCACTTTACTAGTGTATGAGATTAGTGCAATTTTGTGGTAATTTGAGCATTTTTTGGCATTGCCTTTATGATCCACTGGTAAAATTTGAGGAGGAATTCAGTCAAATGTAATTTAATAATCTATTGGCAGATGATAATAATATTACCTACTGGCAGATAATAGTCTCTTCTTTTGGCATTAAGCAGTTGAAATAAACTGTATAATTAGACTTTTATTTTTCCTAAATTTTTATTTTGAAATTATTATAGACTCACAGAAGTTGCAAATATAGTTCATAGTGTTCCATAAACCCTTTACCGAGATTTTCTGTAGTTTGACGTCTTATGATACTGCAGGTCCAAAGCATGACACTGACATTGGTATAACACTGTTAACTGAACTACAGACCTTATTCAGTTCTCAACAGTTTTTACTTTTACTCATTTTTGTGTCTCTGTTTAATTCTCTGTGGCTTGATCCCATGTGTAGATTTTTGTGGCATTGCAATAAAGATACAAAACTGTTTCATTATTACAAAGAAAATTCTTTATGAAACTCCTTTTGTATTATCTAATTTTGTCATTTCAAGAATTTTTTAATGTAATCATGCAATATGTAATATGTTTTGTGATCAGCCTTTATTTTTTCTGTCAACGCATAATGCCCTTGATAGCCATCCACGTTATTGCATGTATCAGTGGTTAATTTTTTTTTTTTTTTTTTGGCCTCAGTTATAGTCCCTCAGTGTGTGGATGTTCCATTTCTTTAACCCCATTAACTCATTGTAGGACATTTGTATTGTCTTCAGTTTTTTGGCTGTTCCAAATAAACTTATTATTGAGACTCATATTACAGATTTTCATTTGAGCATAAATTTTCATTTCTGTGATATAAATACCCAAAAGTGTAATCACTGTGTCACAGGGTAAGTGTATGTTTGTTTATAAGAAATAGCCAAAGGAAACTTTGCAGAATGGCTGTAACATTTCACATTATCACTGGTTGTTGTATGTGAGATCTTCCTTCTGTTCATGCTTACCAGCATTTGGTGTTTTCTCTGTTCTGTTTTTGCTTTTCAAATAAATGTGTACCTTGTTGTGGTTGCAATTTGCCTTTTTCTAACGGCTAATGTGTTTCAGGTGTTTATTTGCTATCCATATAGCCTCTTTGTTTGAAATGTCTGTTTATGCCTTTGACCCATTTTTCTAGTTAGATCACTTATGGTTAAGCTTCAATCTTTTGATTAATACTTAATTTGCAGTCAAAATTTATGTATAGGCACTGAAGTGCAGTGTGTATGTATGTTTCTTTCACGAATGATCAACAAATGATCATGTGTCACCATGTGCATGTTTTTAGTGACTTACCTGAATTATATTCAATACAAGGAGGCAGTTCAGACACCTACCCTGTGACCTCAGACATTTTACTTACCTCTACTGAGCATGTTTTCTCAGTCCATGAAATGGAGAGAAATATATTTTCATTCCATTAGTACTGTGAAACAGCTAACATAGCTCTGAAAAGATAAGGTATATTATGAAATCTCTCCTCCATTTTTTTAGAATTTAGTTTTTATTGTCTCAGGGACAGTTGTTCCATTGTTTCCTATGATTTCGGACTTTTTTACAGTCAAGAGTATCTTAAATCAGAATGAAGATGTAGTTTCATATTCCTGAAAGGGTTTTTCTCCACACACAACTCTGATTTAAGAGAAAAAAAATTTAGTAGGATAAAATTAAAATAATCAGTGTAAAGATTGTCAGGCAAGGTGCCTTGAATAGAGAAAAGGTTGCTAAAAGAAGGCAGCTGAGAAAACCACTTTTCTCCTAAGAGGGAAGCTTAAGGAACCAGAACATCAGGAGAGTACTCTGTTCTTGTACTCTATTCTGGCCTGGAGCCAGAATCCTTTTGGAACTTAAGCCTTGTCCATACTGTAAGGGAATGTACAGATTTGTTTGCTGTCTGTCAAAGCATTGCTCTGCTGCTGTCCTGTAGAAACTAATTCCAAAGGTTGTTGTCTAAATGTCAGTATATGAAATTAGTAAGTATGAATGTAAAATATATCACAGGCAGATCTTCCTTCAAGTTATTGAAATTTATGCTTTTTAAAATCAGGTGGCTAAGTAGCAGTTATATATAATCAAGTATATATACTTATAACTATGTATATAATATATATGTATTTTATGTGTGTGTGTATAGATAGATAGATAATAGTTATGTATAATGAAGTATAACTAGATTGGGTTTAAATCCTGACTCTGACCTACGTACTATTCTGGTTTTGGTCAGGTTACTTAACCTTTCTGTGTCTTCTAATCTGAAAGAGGTTTTAGGATTATTCCATAGGATTATTCTGAGGATTAAATGAGATCATAAATTCAAAACACTTCTAACAATTCCTGGCTAAGTTATTATTCCCTGTAGTCAAGTACTTCTCTAAGAAATTGCTGGTGAGAAAATTAGATCTTTTAGCTGACGGTGTTTATCTGTGAATATATTGCCCTGAAGGAGAATTTTACAGAACTTTTTTTTGTTATTATACACACACACACACACACACACACACACACACACACATATAATTCCAGTTAATGCTTGGAATTTTTAAATATTCTCAATTTGGTTGCATTGACCACAAAATTTTGTTTAGTATGATATGTTTATGAATAAAGACAAGTAAAGGCAGTTCTGTATGTTTGCACAAGAAACATTTTACCTAGTCTGTAATGACTGTGTATGATTGATGAGTGGAGCAAAAAAGTGAAGTTTTTCTGGAATAGATGATCCTGTGGGATGGATGTGGGGAGAAACATTCTATTCAAAGGAAGTGCATCTGTTGTTTTTTGTTTGTTTGATTTTGTTTTTAAAGGCAGAGAAAGGAAGCTGAATATTAGATTGAAAAGAAAGGTAGGATTAATTATAAAAACCATCTAAAATGTGAATGGGAGTGTCAAATAAACCTGTAGTTAGGCAAGGAGGAGCCGTTGAGTTTTTTTTTTTTTTCTGGTTTTATTGAGAAATAAGTTACATATATCACTGTGTTTTTGTCTGTAATAGTAAATTCTTAATTTCTGAAAGCCAATCATCCTTATATTCATGCTAAAATTTTTTATTATTTTTTTAAGGATATCACTTTGTGGAAATGAGCAGTCGTAAATCAAAGAGTAGCAACTTAATAGAAGCAGACTACGTTTCAGAGGTTAGTGTATATTTTCATTAATCTGAATGCCTGTTACCATGCAAAGGGGATAAGAGAAACAGTCATCTTCTTAACTTGAATTCTCCCCTTATTATGTATGAAGAACCACACTTTCCATTGTCAAGGGGAAAGTGTCTTTGTTGCTTGCTAATTTCAACGTCTATAAATGTTTGGATAGATGGAATCCTAATTTTATTCATGTCTTCCTAACTGTTCTCAAGTTTCAATTTAGTCTAATATTATCTTCAGAGTTTTTCACTTCTTTAGGTAAGTTTATTGAAAAGTATTTTATTCCTTTTGTTGTGGTTGTAAATGAAATTATTTTCTTACTTTTATGTTTTATTTGTTCCTAGTCTATCTAAATGAAGTTGATTCTTCTATATTAATCTTGTATTCTGTAACCTTGCTAAACTCATTTATAATATTTTTTTTACTTTATTCCTTTGGCTTTTCTGTATATAACATCATGTCATCTTAAAGAGATATAGTTTTACTTCTTCCTTTTCAATCTGTATGGCTTTCATTTCTTTTTGTTGTCTAATTGCCATGACCAGAACCTTCAGTATAATACTGAGTAAGCTAGCAAGAGCAGAACATTTTTTATATTGGGAAAATATGTTCAGTCTTTTACCACTGAGTATGATGTATGACATTAGCTCAAACTACCACACAATTGTACTCATGTCACACTCTAGTAAAACAATGCATAAAATTCTGCAAGCCAGGCTTCAGCAATACATGAACCATGAAATTCCAGATGTTCAAGTTGATTGTAGAAAAGGCAGAGGAACCAGAGATCAAATTGCCAACATCCGCTGGATCATAGAAAAAGCAAGAGAGTTCCAGTAAAACATCTATTTCTGCCTTATTGACTATGCCAAAGCCTTTGACTGTGTGGATCACAATAAACTGTGGAAACTTCTGAAAGAGTGGGAATAGCAGACCAGCTGACCTGCCTCTTGAGAAACCTGTATGCAGGTCAGGAAGCAACAGTTAGAACTAGACACAGAACAACAGACTGGTTCCAAATTGGGAAAATGGGTACGTCAAGGCTGCATATTGTCACCCTGCTTATTTAACTTATACACAAAGTATGTCATGAGAAATGCCAGGCTGGAGGAAGCAGAAGCTGGAATCAAGATTGCCGGAAGAAATATCAATAACTTCAGATATGCCATTGACACCACCCTTATGGCAGAAAGTGAAGAGGAACTAAAGAGCCTTTTGATGAAAGTGAAAGAGGAGAGTGAAAAAGTTGGCTTAAAGCTCCACATTCAGACAACTAAGATCGTGGCATTACTGTCCTTTACTGTCTTTTACATGGCATTACTGTCCTTTATTGCCCATCACTTCATGGCCAATAGATGGGGAAACAGTGGAAAAAGTCACTGACTTTATTTGGGCTCCAAAATCACTGCAGATGGTGACTGCAGCCATGAAATTAAAAGATGCTTACTCCTTGGAAAGGAAGTTATGACCAACCTAGACAGCATATTAAAAAGCAGAGACATTACTTTGTCAACAAAGGTCCGTCTAGACAAGGCTATGGTTTTTCCAGTGGTCATGTATGGATGTGAGAATTGGACTATGAAGAAAGCTGAGCACCAAAGAATTGATGCCTTGGACTGTGATGTTGGAGAAGCCTCTTGAGAGTCCCTTGGACTGCAAGGGGATCCAACCAGTCCATCATAAAGGAGATCAGTCATGGGTGTTCATTGGTGGGACTGATTTTGAAGCTGAAACTTTAGTAATTTGGCCACCTGATGCAAAGAGCTGACTCATTGGAAAAGACCCTGATGCTGGGAAAGTTTGAGGGCAGGAGGAGAAGGGGATGACAGAGGATGAGATGATTGGATGGCATCACCAACTCAATGGACATGGGTTTGGGTGGACTCTGGGAGTTGGTGATGAACAGGGAGGCCTGGCATGCTGCAATTTATGGAGTCACAAAGTGTTGGACACGACTGAGTGACTGAACTGATAATGTTAGCTGTGGTTTTTTGTGGATGTTAACAGGTTGAGAAAGTCTCTTTATATTCCTAGTATATTTAGGGTTTTTATCATGAACATTTAATATTAAGTGTGTATATACTTGAGGAGTCTAGCTGGGAATGGGTATGATACTAATACACTGGCTTAACCAGAACTACATTTTTTTACAGCAAAAACTAAATGTTACAGACATTCCTTTGTAAGACCTTGCTTACCTTCTGTTTAAAGGAAAATGTTTATGCTTTTAAAAATACTGGACTGGAATGGATGAATTTATCTCAGATGACCATTATATCTACTACTGTGGGCAAGAATCCCTTAGGAGAAATGGAATAGCCATCATAGTCAACAAAAGACTCCAAAATGAAGTACTTGGATGCAGTCTCAAAAACAACAGAATGATCTTTTTGTTTCTAGGGCAAGCCATTCACTATCACAATAATCCAAGTCTATGCCTCGACCAGTAATGCTGAAGAAGCTGAAGTTGAACGGGTCTATGAAGATCTACAAGCCCTTCTAGTACTAACACCCAAAAAATATGTCCTTTTCAATATAGGGGACTGGCATGCAAAAGTAGGGAGTCAAAAAATACCTAGAGTAAGAGCATATTTGGCCTTGGAGTAGAGAATGGAGCAAGGCAAAAGCTAATAGAGTTTTGTCAAGAGGACGCACTGGTCATAGCAAACACCCTCTTCCAAAAACATAAGAGAAGACTCTACACATGGACGTCACCAGATGGTCAACACCAAAATCAGATTGGTTATATTCTCAGCAACCAAAGATGGAGAAGCTCTGTACAGTCAGCAAAAGCAAAACCGGGAACAAACTGGGGCTCAAATCATGAACTCCTTATTGCCAAATTCAGACTTAAATTGAAGAAAGTAGGGAAAACCATTAGACCATTCAGGTATAACCTAAATCAATACCTTTATGATTATACAGTGGAAATAAATAGATTCAAGGGATTAGGCCTGATAGAGTGTCTGAAGAACTATGGATGTAGGTTCGTGACTTGTACAGGAGGCAGAGATCAAGACCATCTCCAAGAAAAAGAAATACAGAAAGGCAAAATGATTGTCTGAGGAGGCCTTACAAATAGCTATGAAAAGAAGAGAGGCTAAAGGCAAAGGAGAAAAGGTAAGATATATCCATTTGAATGCAGAGTACCAAAGAATAGCAAGGAAAGATAAGAAAGCCTTCCTCAGTGATCAGTGCAAAGAAATAGAGGAAAACAATAGAATGGGGAAGACTAGAGATTTCTTCAAAAAATTAGAGATACCAAGGGAACTTTTCATGCAAAGATGGGTACAGTAAAGGACAGTAATGGTATGGACTTAACAGAAGCAGACGATATTAAGAAGAGGTGGCAAGAACACACAAAAGAATTATACGAAAAAGATTTACACAACCCAGAAAATCACAATGGCGTGATCAGTCACCTACAGCCACACATCCTGGAATGCAAAGTCAAGTGGGCCTTAGAAAGCATCACTACGAACAAAGCTAGTGGAGGTGATGGAATTCCAGGTAAACTATTTCAAATCCTAAAAGATGATGCTGTGAAAGTGCTGCACTCAATATGCTAGCAAATTTGGAAAACTCAGCAGTGGCCACAGGACTAGAAAGGATCAGTTTTCTAGTCCCCAAGAATGGCAGTGCCAAAGAATGCTCAAACTACTGCTCAATTGCACTCATCTCACATGCTACCAAAGTAACACTCAACATTCTTCAAGCCAGGCTTCAATAGTACATGAACCATGAACCTCCAGATGTTCAAGCTGGATTTAGAATAGGCAGAGGAACCAGAGATCAAATTGTCAACATCCATTGGATCATCAAAGAAGCAGGAGAGTTCCAGAAAAACATCTACTTCTGCTTTGTTGACTATGCCAAAGCCTTTGACTATGTAGATCACAACAAACTGGAAAATTCTGAAAGAGGGGAATAAGAGACCATCTGACCTGCCTCCTGAGAAATCTGCTTATCAAGAAGCAACAGTTAGAACTGGACATTGGACAACAGACTGGGAAAGGAGTATGTCACGGCTCTATATTGTCACCCTGCTTATTTAACTTATATGTAGAGTACATCATAGGAAACGCTGGGCTGGAAGAAACCCAAGCTGGAATCAAAATTGCTGGGAGAAATATCAATAACCTCAGATATGCAGATAACACCACCCTTATGGCAGAAAGTGAAGAGGTACTAAAGAGCCACTTGATGCAAAGGAAAGAGAAGAGTGAAAAAGTTGGCTTAAAGGTCAACATTCAAAAAACTAAGATTATGGCATCCGGTCCCATCACTTCATGGCAAATAGATGGTGAAAGTATGGAAACAGTGTCCAACTTTATTTTGGGGGGCTCCAAAATTACTGCAGATGGTGACTGCCGCCATGAAATTAAAAGACGCTAACTCCTTGGAGGAAAAGTTATGATCAACCTAGGCAGCATATTAAAAAGCAGAGACTTTACTTTGCCAACAAGGTCCATCTTATCAAAGCTGTGGTTTTTCCAGTTGTCATGAATGGATGTAAGAGTTGGACTATAAAGAAAGCTGAGCACTGAAGAATTGATGCTTTTGAACTGTGGTGTTGGAGAAGATTATTGAGCTTCCCTTGGACTGAAATGAGATCCAACCAGTCCATCCTAAAGGATATCAGTCCTGAATATTCATTGGAAGGACTTACCCCAATACTTTGTCCACCTGATGCCAAGAACTAACTGACTCATTGGAAAAAACCCTAATCCTGAGAAAGATTGAAGTTAGGAGGAGAAGGGGATGATAGAGGATGAGATGGTTGGATTACATCACTGACTCAATGGACCTGAGTTTAAGAAAACTCCTGGAGTTGGGGATGGACAAGGAGACCTGTCATGCTTCAGTATATGGGATTTCAAATAGTCGGACACGACTGAGTGACTGAACTGAACATATCTTTGTAAATAGCGGAGGTCTTCCCTGTGCACCTAAATTAATTTCTATACATGTACATACCTGTTTAACTTTCACATCAAATAACTTTAGAATTTTGGAACCTCTGAATATTCACTACAGCTTTGCTTCACCTTTTCTTTATCTTGTATTTTATTCATACTTGTCTCTCTGTAGACTTTAATGACATTTTAAACAAAAGTACTGAGGTTCATGTTTTGTTTTACAGTGATCTTGTCTAGGGGGAGGAATACACACTCTTTTTAGTTGAATGTATGTTTGCTTCCTTAGGTTTTTTATAGATATCAGCTATTTCCTATATAATGACTATATTGTATTACAGATTACTACTTTCTTTAATCTTCAAAACAGACCTGCCAGAATAGTGTGTTGTCTCTCGGACACCAATCTTTCTATTCTTTCCACTTCCTCCTAAATGCTAAGCATGGTTTATTTTATCCCCAGTGAATAATTTGCTTCGCTGTGCCTCTGGTACATATAAAGTGAACTCAGATTTTTTTCATTGATACATGAAAGATCACTCCCATACTGCACACTTGAGTCTGCAAGAAGCAAATAATGTTGGCAACTTGTTTCTGCTGATGGAGCTAAATCTGAAATAACCTCCTAAGGTTTTTGTCACTGGACACTGTTTGTTAGAAGCAAATGTATAAAAGGAACAGTTTTGATGGCCCATCTTTTTAAAGAATGTGATGGATATTTCTTTTTTACAGCTGTGTCTAAGGCCTTTGTTTTCAGACAAAATAAAAATTTAGCTCTTTAGAAGAATTTTAATTAATTCTAGTGATTTCTTATTTTATATCATAGATGAGTATGATTTCTTCTATATGTTTGAACATCTCCTTATATGCTAGGTTGCTATTTGCAGATTACTGACTGTGTCATTTCTTACTAATATATATGCATTTTTTTTAGGCATAGATCATATTCTTTTAGTAGTTTTGTGCTCTGCATCTAGTAGGTCCTCAATAACTGTGTAAACTTTAAAATTTCTTCTGTTTCCTCAGAATCCTGACTTCTATGAGAGAGGTACAGAAAGATAGGACTTGAACTAAACCAGTTTAGGTATGTTGGTCTCTAGGTGGCTCCAACAGTAAAGAGTCTGCCTGAAATGTTGGAGACCTGTGTTCAATCCCTGGGTTGGAAAGATCCCCTGGAAACGGAGCTGGCAGTCCACTCCAGTATTTTTGCCTGGGAAATCCTATGGACAGAAAAGCCTGGTAGGTTACATACAGTCCATGGGATCACACAGTCAGGTAAGACTGAGTGACTAAACTCAAAAGACTGAGGTATGGTTCATGAGCATTATTAGATTAGATTACATTATTAAATTCTCTCATTGTTTATTCCTTGACTGACATATTACACAAAATGAGGTATTCATTTATTCACATACATTAAAACAGCTCTCAAATTGCTGATGTAGCTAAAGTAACATCATAAAGCTCTCTTGTTGAAAGGTTCATGACTCAATTCTCATCCTTTCTCTGGCACTTGCTGCTGCTGCTAAGTTGTTTCAGTCATGTCCAACTCTTTGCAACCCTATGGACCATAGCCTGCCAGGTGCCTCTGTCCATGGGACTTTCCAGGGAAGAATACTGGAATGGGTTGCCATGCCCTCCTCCAGAGGATCTTCCTGAACCAGGGATTGAACCCACATCTCTTATGTCTCCTGCATTGGCAGGCAAATTGTTAGTGCCACCTGGAAAACAAAAAAACTGTTAATTTTATCACTTGGAAAAATGCCAGACCTCATGATGACAAATAGTTTAGGGAGAGCTGAATTGATTATTTAATACCTAACTTGAACTGCTCTAAATATATTTACTTGTTCATTTTTGATTGTATATATAATGTTTTCATTTGTATTCACTTTATTTTTATCAGGTACAAAGAATTTTACGTGAAAGATTTTGTCATCAGAGTCCACATGGTAACCTATTTGGAGTACAAGTACAATATAAGTAAGTTTAGATTCCCACTTGTCTGTTATGAAACTACTTATAGATACCCTTTAGGTTTTGTAGAAATTGTCATACACAGATTTTGTCTTAAACAAGGATAGCGAACATGTTTACAGAGGTAAAGTTTTGCTTTGTGTATAAAAAAAATGACTTGTTGTGAAGGAAGAGCAGATATATATATTTCCATAATGAAAAAAACTCTTTAACTTTCAAACTTGTATCATTTCTGTCATTTGGTATTATGGAGAGATTTCTGAGCTTGCCCCTAATGCTCAGCAGCCAGCTGTGGAGTGAAAGGTCCTGAGAGTTGCCACAGTTGTTCCTATCCCATACCATCATAAAGACCACAATATTTCAGTCTTACTTGGTTTCTTCTTGAGGTTTCTAGAGAATCAGTATTTCTGTTCTTCTCTGTGGGACTAACTTAAAAAGTATTACCTGGCAAATTATTTCAGCTTTGCTTTTTAAATTTTGGCCTCTTTATATCATTTCAGACACTTAATTGAGCTGCTAAAAAGAACTGCTATCCATGGAGAAAGGAACTCTGTTCTCATTATTGGACCCCGAGGTTCAGGAAAGACCATGGTAAAAGCTGTTGATTTCTGGCATTCCTTTGCTTTGTAGGCATGTGATGAGTCTTGTAGACAACATTGAAAATGTTTTTGATTATTTTCATCCTTGTGTTACTAGCATTTTTTTTTTAAATTTTAAATCTTAGAATACATGCAAAGCCTTTGTGAAGTTAGAGTTGTTTATTTGAGTTGAGTGAACTTTTTTACCTTATTTTTCTTCACAGTAATAAATTTTCAAATGTTATTTGTTCCATTGTGGTCTTTGTCCTTCAAGAATTTGTGACTGCCAGTAGACAAACTGGCATTTATTGAACATGTTCCTTGTACCTTTTATTTATCTTCTGTTATTTATTCCTTACATTAACCCTGCAAGTTGGGCATGATATTGTCTCTGTTTATAGATTAGGTAGCTATCATATCAAGCATCTTTTTTTCTTTTAGTTTATTGTGTAACCCTAGCTCAGGCAAGTTTTTTTAATATATACATTCATATCTTCTAGAGTTCTCTTCTACTTTCCATCTTTGTTATATTACTTTAGTTACCTCAAAAAGATAACTTTTGCTTTTTTACCCTTGTTTTCTCTTTTCATTTTCTTTATTCAGTGTATAAGACCAATTATGGCTATTATATTACAAATATTACTATGTAATTGTATAATCTGCTTTTGCTATATTCCATGCAATAAATTTAGATTTCTCACTAATACATATTATTTTATATTAAGTAAACCTATGTAAAATAGAATTAAAATTATGTTTTTATTTTTTAAGCAGCACAGTTTGACTGTACATTATGTAAAGATTGGGAAATTAGGACTTTAGGATTTAACTGTCATCACCTGTTTCCAGTATTGTTTGTAGCACATAAATTGGAGATTTAGATCTAAATAATTTATTTTCTTTTAAAATATTTTCATTTATTATAATCACATTTATGACAGTATTTATTTTTGACTCTGTTTTAGTTCAGTCCTTTGGCTTAGTCCTTGTATACAACCACTATTTCTTTATCCTTAGTTTTTTTATTATGATTTTTCTTTGTGTTTGACTTAAGTGCTATTTATGGTAGTTTATATAGGAAAAATATATGACTCATATACTTTTGAGCTATGAGACTATTATTAAAACAACAGCTCTATTAACAGTAGAAAAACTGAGGAAAGATATGCATAGAAAGGTCATAGGAAATTAAATACAAATCAGTTTTAAACTTAGAAACATGTTTAATTTCATTCATAATCTGATAAATTAAATAAAAATATAGTAATTTTTTCTATCAGGTTTATAAAAAGATCTATAAAATTGATAACATACTGATGTTCTTGCTGGTGATGTAAATTAGAATTAGACAAAATCTAACCAGTATTACAAATGTGCCTACTTTTGACTCAGCAACATTTCTATGAATTTATCTTTGTGAAATTACATGTGTATTGTTACTCATTACGGCAATGTGTATTAGCAGTGCAAGATGAGAAACAGTATAAATGACCCTCAGAATACTGATTAATAAATCTTGATACATCCATCCATGTAATGGGCTGTGATACTGCACTAAAAAAGAATACGGAAATACTTGTATATAGTCCAAAAAAGGGAAAAAATCATATTGTTGATTTCTCTATAAACGAAAGTTCCCTGAAATGTGTATATTTAAATTTTTATTGGAGTATCGTTGATTTACAGTGTTGTGTTAGGTTCAGATATCCAGCTGAGTGAATCGGTTATACATATACTTATGTCCACTCTTTTTAAACTCTTATCCCAAAAAGGCCATTACAAAATATTGTGTAGAGTTCTCTGTACTATACAGTAGGTCCTTATTAGTTGCCTATTTTATGTGTAGTACTATGTATAAGTCAACCCTAGTCTCCCAATTTATCCATCCCACCTTTTCTTTCCCCTGGTAGCCACAAGTTTGTTTTCTACACCTGTGACACTACTTCTGGTTTGTAAATAAGTTCATTTGTACCCTTTAAAAAATTTTTCCACATATAAATAATATCATATTTGTCTGTGTCTAACTTACTTCATTCAGTATGACAATTTCTAGGTCCACTCATGTACCTGCAGATGACATTACGTTGTTCTTTTTTCTGGCTGAGTAATATTCCATTCAGTTTTCATTCCAATCTCGAAGAAAGGAAATGGTAAAGAATGTTCAAACTACCTCACAATTGCACTCATCTCTCACGTTAGCAAAGTAACACTAAAAATTCTCCAAGCCAGGCTTCAGTGGTATGTGAACTGTGAACTTCCAGATGTTCAAGCTGGATTTAGAACAGGCAGAACCAGAGATCAAATTGCCAGCATCCATTGGATCATCAAAAAAGCAAGAGAGTTCCAGAAAAACATCTACTTCTGCTTTATTGACTATGCCAAAGCCTTCGACTATGTGAATCACAACAAACTGTGGAAAATTCTTAACGAGTTGGTAATAACAGACCATCTGACCTGCCTCCTGAGAAATCTGCTTGTCAAGAAGCAACAGTTAGAACTGGACATGGAACAACAGACTGGTTCCAAATTGGGAAAGGAGTATGTCAAGACTGTATATTGTCACCCTGCTTATTTAACATATGCGAGTACAATGTGGGAAATGCTGGACTCCATGAACATAAGCCAGAATCGGGATTGCTGGGAAAAACAACCTCAGAGATGCAGATGACACCACCCTTATGGCAGAAAGCAAAGAACAAAGAGCCACTTGATGAAAAGGAAAGAGGAGAGTGAAAAAGTTGGCTTAAAGCTCAACATTTAAAAACTAAGATCATGGTATCTGGTCCTATCACTTCATAGCAAATGGATGGGAAAACAATGGGAACATGACAGACTTTATTTTTCTGGGCTCCAAAATCACTGCAGATGGTGACTGCAGCCATGAAATTAAAAGACCCTTGCTCCTTTTAAGAAAAGCTGTGACCAGCCTACGCAGCATATTAAAAAGCAGAGACGTTACTTTGCCAACAGAGGTCTGTCTAGTCAGAGCTGTGGATTTTCCTGTAGTCATGTATGAATGTGAGAGTGGGACTGTAAAGAAAGCTGAGCACTGAAGAACTGATGCTTTTGAACCGTGGTGTTGGAGAAGACTCTTGAGAGTCCCTTGAACTGTAAGGAGATCCAACCAGTCCATCCTAAAGGAAATCAGTCCTGAATATTCATTGGAAGGACTGATGCTGAAGCTGAAGCTCCTATTTGAGCTTGGAGTATTCTTTGCAGCCAAAGTGTTCTTTGGCCACGTGATGCAAAGAGCCGACTCATTGGAAAAGACCCTGTTGCTGGGAAAAATTGAAGTCAGGAGGAGAAGGGGGCAACAGAGAATGAGATGGTTAGATGACATCACCGACTCAATGGACATGAGTTTGTGTAACTCTGGGAATGCTGCAGTCCATTGGGTGCTGCAGTCCCTTTGGTCGCAAAGAGTTAGATGTGACTTAGTGAGTGAACTTACGACTATTCCATTGTGTGTAAATATATATTTATGTGTGTATATATATATATATAATTATATAATATATAAATATAATATATATAAATGCATATATATATGTACATATGCACCACATCTTCTTTACCCTCTCCTCTGCTGATGGACATTTAGGTTGCTTCCATGCCCTGGCTATTGTAAATAGTGCTGCAGTTGAGCTGAATATCGAGGTGTATGAATCTTTTCAAATGATGGTTTTCTTTGGGTGAACGCCTAGCAGTGGATTTTCTAGGTCATGATATTCTATTTTTAGGTTTTTAAGGAACCGCTGGGCTTCCCTGGTGGCTCAGAGGTTAAAGTGTCTGCCTGCAATGCAGGAGACCTGAGTTCGAGCCCTAGGTCAGAAAGACTCCCTGGAGAAGGAGATGGCAACCCACTCCAGTATTCTTGCCTGGAGACTCCCATGGACGGAGGAGCCTGGTGGGCTATAGTCCATGCATTCACAAAGAGTTGGACATGACTGAGCGACTTCACTTTCACTTTCACTTTATACTCTTCTCCATAGTGACTATGCCAGTTTACATTCCCATCAACAGTATAGGAAGGTTCTGTTTCTCTATACCTTCTCCAGCACATATTGTTTGTTGATTTTATTGATGATGGCCATTCTGACCAGTGTGAAGTGATACTCCATTGTAGTTTTTATTTGCATTTCTCTAATAGTTGGTGATGTTGAACATCTTTTCAAGTGCTTTTTGGCCATTTTTATGTCTTATGTCTTCTTTATGGTGTGCTGCAGTCCATGGGGTCACAGAGAGACACGACTTAGCCAGTGAACAATGTCTACAAATGTCTTTCTGAAATATTAAACAATAACATAGTGGGTTATTTGTTGAGTGGCATATGGGAACAGAGGTTAAGGCTCTTTTCACTGTATATCTTTTTATGGTTTTTGAGGGGCGAACTATATGACCATGCAGTATATTTTTAAAACTACAGAGTGGGAAGTTGGTTGAAGGCAAGGGGAAAAAAAAACAGCAACCTAGTTAACAGAGCAAATCACTAAACTCCTTCAGAACACATAAATATAAAAGAGATAGGAAGTTGAGTAATGTGGGGAACTGTTAAAAGACTATATTAAATCAGAAAGTTATTTTGCACATTACTTATAAATGACTGGGATTAAACTCTTCTGTCACTTTTTTTCCCTCCCTTGAAATCACATACGGTTTATTCAATTTGTGTTTTATGGGAAAATTCCAAGGGCAGGCTTTTCTTTTCCCTTTATAAACTGCTTTTTCAAACTGGATAGTTTAGATTACACAGTCATACCAACCCTCAATCTCAGTGTCTTGATGCAAATTTGTTGTTTACTTTTGCTGTGTCCCCACATTGTGTAACAGTAAGGGAGCACTATTCTCTGTCTTCATTCACAAGAAATGGTGATATTACCTCAGCATGTTCCTCCACTGACGTCCCAGTGGAGGAAAGGAAGACTGATGGATCAGGGACATTCTTAAAGTTCCTACCCAGAGGTGCTACAGAGCATATCTCACACTTAATCTGACCAGAGTGAGTCACATGGTCACACCTAGTTTCAAGAGAGCAGGGCAGTGCATTTTTACTAGGTACCTAGAAAGGGGTTAACCAGAAGTATGGTGAACCTCACTGATGACCACCACAGCTAACTTGAGTTTATATGTGATTTTTCCTTGTCTAGATGCTTGTAGAATTGCTGTTTCTTAGCAGTGTGAAAGTTTCACAGGTTATATCAAAGTGTAGGTCATAAAAACCGTAACTCTGCAACCCTCAAGATGATTTTCCTTTTTTTCCAGTTTTAATTACTGTTTTTGGAAAACACATTATATACTATGTTTGAAGAACATTTTTACATGGTACTTTAATTCTTCAAAGAGTTCTATAGTGATATTCTTGTATCAGTATAGGAGAAAATGAGATCTAAGAAATCAGTACATTAGACCTGTTATTCCATCATACACTGTGCATCTTGAAGTAAAGTGACAGAGAAGTTGAATCTCAGTGGTTTATGCATCAAAGTGTCAAGCCAGAAATATAATTTGAACAGCTAATGACTTAATTTATTCTGAACTTTCATCTTGAAAGTTAGTCTCTTAAGGCATACAGAAAGTTTACGAAAAAGGAAATAGAGCTAGTGAACGCTTACAAAAATGTATAAGTAAATACAAATTAAACCTGTATACTCCATTTCATTAGTAAATTGACTAAAATAGATACATTTGTTAAAGAAAAAGTTAGCAGATAGTACAGAATTCCCACATAATCTCTCTCACAGACACATGCTCATACACACACTCACCCTGGCAGTTTTCCCTGTCATTAATGTCTTGCCTTACTGTGGTACAAAAGCTATATTGAAACATTGCTAATTAAAGTCCATTGTTTACATTAAGGATTCTACAAATCTATGGGTACAATACCATGTTCTGGTGCTTTGAAATAATTTATCTAATGTGATTTAACTGAAGTATGGAAAAACCCACACATGGTATTCCATTATGGTATAATTTAGTTTATTCCTACTGCACTCCAATATTGAGAGCTCAGAAAACTGAGAAGCATTGTTTAACTCCTCACTTTTATGATTTGTTGTGTGTGGGCGTGTCATGAGATATAAAATAGGTTATTCTTAGATACGAGTATTATTTTATCATATAATTAGTATAATTATATATATCATGCTGCTGCTGCTAAGTTGCTTCAGTCATGTCCAACTCTGGGTGACCCCATAGACAGCAGCCCACCAAGGCTCCCCCGTCGTGGGATTCTCCAGGCAAGAACACTAGAGTGGGTTGCCATTTCCTTCTCCAATGCATGAAAGTGAAAAGTGAAAGTGAAGTCACTCAGTCGTGTTCGACTCTTCGCGACCCCATGGACTACAGCTTACCAGGCTCCATCCATGAGATTGTCCAGGCAAGAGTACTGGAGTGGAGTGCCATTGCCTTCATAGCTTAGTATAATCATGTGTTAGTAATATTATTAGTATAATTACAGAAATTTGAACTTAAAAAATAAGATTTCAGTACTACCCTTAGCCAAACTGTCTAAAATACAAAAATTGAAAATCTTCAGTTAAGTGGTAAAGATAACAAATTCTGTGGTTTGTTGTATTTCAAACATTTTATTTTAAAAATAGATGTGGTTCCAAATGAGAGACTTAAGTCTGGAAAATACTCTTCTATATAGAAATTAGACTTGCTAGATGGCTAAAGTTTCCTCTAGTTTGTTTCTTCTGGTTGCATATTACTGAATATTGTGTCCCTGAAAGTGTTTGGGAGGAGTAATAAAAGCATAAAAGCCTCTGGATGCTGGCAGTTCAAAGCAAACTATACGAGTATATCTGTAACATTAATTTTTAGCTACAAAGAATGTGGAATTGGGGTATCCAAATTGACTATACTGGTTAATGTAACATAACCAACTAAGGTTTTTTTAGTATATAATACAGTATAAAATATTGAAAAGATGACATTGTCTCCTTGGGGAAAAAAATCTGACTTATGATTGTTAACCTAGCTAATTACACAGTAAATTTTAGCAATATCCAGAGTGAAACTAAAATTATTTGAAGACATGCTTGCTAATATATTTAAATCATCATTTCAGACCACACACACACACCTCACGAAAAAGTTGTGAGCTAATTCATGCAACTCATAGTAACTTGATGTTAAAGTAAACTTAGTGGAAAAAAGGCTATAAACCTGTTATAACGCTCCCCTTGCCTATGTAAAATGATGGTATTATTATTGACCCTGTTTCATTCTGCAAATAATTTGAAGTGGTTTTGAACAATTTATCAAACCTAAAGTGATTTTAAACATAAAATCAGAGCCAGGGAAATATAAATACTATATAAGTAGGTGCAAGAACATAGCAGATTGCTAAGAAAATGCCATACAGGCTGTATTTTGAGAAGCAAGTTAGTATCAGTTGGGGACTAACTCTGTTGATAGGAAGTGACTTGATCCAAAGACAGAGAAGTACCACCTAATCTTCTGAGAGTTTTCTCTAAGAATGTAACTTTTTTCTGCTAGGCTGTTACTCATAGTATGACAGTTGACATTTGAGGTTGTCTTTCTTTTTTATTTTTAAAGGACTTAGTTTACCTGTGATCTGAGGTGGAGTACCATCTGCTTTAAATATGTTTGATATCCTGTTGTGAAACCTGATTATTTGAGGGATTTTGCTTTTTTGTTGTTGTTGTACACAGATACTGCAGTGACAAATAGAGATAAAATACTGCAAATACAAGTAGTATTTTGTTTCTCAAAATAGTTTACCAGTTGTCTCAGTGACTTTGCGGCATAATCCTTTTTATCCTCATTAAGTTTGATGCCACTTTTGTTGTATACATAGCCTAATTTCTTGAGCTATATATTTTGTGATAGTACCCTTCTGCTTCTATTTTCATATTAGCAAGAATAATCCATCACTCTTCCTTTTTAAAATCTTTTTTTTTATTTCCAAATTTCAGAAAATATATGTAGTATTAATATGAAGAGATATATGATAGTGCAGTATGAGTGATAGGATTTCACAAATCAAAAATATAAAGAATGTTAAGTATGTGGCATAGAAAACTAATTATAAAAATGTGAAGCTTTATAATTGAACAGTTTAAGATGGTTTAACACTTTCTGGGTATTTTTAGTAGTAATTACTATTATATTTTGGGCTCCCCAGATGATGCTAGTGGTAAAGAACCCACCTGTCAGTGCAGGAGACTTGAGACATGAGTTCAGTCCCTGAGTCGAGAAGATCTCCTAGAGAACGGAATGGCAACCCATCTCAGTATTCTTGCCTGGAAAATTCCATGGGCAGAGGAGCCTGGCAGGCTACCGTCCTTGGAGTTGCAAAGAGTCGGACACAACTGAAGCAACTTAGCATGCACACACTTTATATTTGAAGTATATTGCTAGTTGTAATAATTTTTATTATTGTGAGATCTAACTTTAATAAGGGCTTTCTCTGCTTACCTAACAACTAACAAAGGTAACATCTCATATTTACCTTAACCTCTTTGAATTTCTTTTTTGATTTGCATTTCAAGGTAATGTGCAAAGTAGTTCGCAGTATTTCACAGAAATTAATGTATTGAGGGTAGATATTTTGCAGTCATTTAGTATTGTCATTTAGCTATTTTCAATAGCTTTTAACTGATTTCAATAATAATTTTGTAGAGTCAGTACTGTAGACATGTAATGAATTGACTGAGACGTAAAGTTCTTAAATACCTGTAGTAGTTTTTTGTGACTTCTACTGCAAAGAAGTATTTCCTTTGAAAACTTAAGGGTTATTTCTAAACATTTATCAGAAGTTTGGGTAACTGATTGAGAGGATGTGGCATCAGTCCTGGTTCTGACATCTTACTAAATCAGACATTAGAAGTTCTAGTTGAACTTTCTGTCTGTAGAGAATCTGCAAATTTGTTAATTTTCATGACAGCTGTTAATATTCTGTTCCTATTACTCATAATTTAAAAAAGAATATGGGCTTATCATCTTTTACTTGTTATTAAATATTTCATAAACTTTTTAATATTATTTAGTTAATAAACCATGCTTTGAAAGAACTAATGGAAGTAGAAGGAGTGAGTGAAAACATATTACAAGTTCACTTAAATGGTAAGTATGTTCTCATTTTGCCATTGGAATGATATAAACATATGAGCTTTTTACATTATGAGACTGAATTTACTCATATATTTAAAATCTGCATTTTAAAAACTAAATCTTTAACAGATGTTTATTTTAGCACACTATGCACAATATTTTTATAAATTTTAAAAAATTAATAAAGGCACATAAGGTTTAATTTTTTTGTATTGATTTTTTTTTAATTTATTTATTTTAATTGGAGGCTAATTACTTTACAGTATTGTAGTGGTTTTGCCATACATTGACATGAATCAGCCATGGGTGTACATGTTTTCTTATCCTTTTTTTAAATGACATTAATTCCAAGAAAGACGGTTCTTTCAGTCTACTTAATGTTTTCACTACTAAATTTTAAAAAGGAAATAATGTAAACTAAAAAGTTTTGACTTTTTATTTCTCGTTAAATCTTTAAAAGCGTTAAAAAACTTACTTGACTAGAAAATAATCTGCATTGTATCAAATACTTATTTGATTTTTATGACCTACTTTTAAATGGGTTTTATTTCAGGACTGCTGCAGATCAATGATAAAATTGCCCTAAAGGAAATCACAAGACAGTTAAATCTGGAAAATGTAGTTGGAGGTAAAGTTTTTGTAAGTATCATTGTCATTATTTTATTAAATAGGATTCAAAGTAAAGTCTGTATAGCATGGACCTGTTTATATTTTGGAAGAGTAGGAACGGTTCAGAGATTCTAAAATGAAATATACAAGATTCTTATCATAAGAACGTACAATGTATAGGATGTATTTATTCGTCAAATCTTTTAAGTTTAGACTTTTTGAAGTAGATTTTATTGGTTATATTAGGGCTTCCTCGGTGGCTCAGACAGTAAGGAATCTGCCTATAGTGCAGGAGACCCAGGTTCAATCCCTGAGTCAGAAAAATTCCCTGGAGAAGGGAATGGCAACCCACTCCAGTATTCTTGCCTGAAAAATCCCGTGGACAGAGGAGATTGGCAAGCTATATATAGTCCATGAGGTCATGAAGGGTCAGACATGCCTGAGTGGCTTGCACTTGCACTTTTCATATTAGTTATAAAATAGTTTAGGAAATCAAGATTTGTTTAAATATTATCTGAGTTGTTTCTTTGTGAAAAAAATATTCTGATTCTCTACCCTTGGAGATAGATTAATCTGCTTTTAAAAATACTAACACTCTATTAATCTATTTCTAGTCTTAAGAGACTTGGATAGCATGAGAGTAGTAGAAAATGTACTGAATTTGAAGCTACAAATGGTAGATTTGTAACTATTGACTGCCTGTATATCATGTCTAATTGAATTACAGATCCCTCACCCGTTTACATTGGCATTGTCTTATTATACTTCACACATTCTAAAGATGAAAAGAAGTATTAAACATAATTATTTTTGTTTGTTCTTTAAACTGGATGCTAAGATACTGTGCAAATGTCAGTTGTATTTTACTATTAAAATATTCTCAGAAAGTTACCCACATCATTATTGTACCTTGGGATCTCAGGGCAGTAAACATAAATAAATTTAACTGATTAGAAATGTTTTGAAACTTGTATTAAACATTTTAACTATCAACTTGATATATTAGGCTCAAGGGAAACATGATTAACTTGAAGCTGAGGTAATTTTCATCATGAAGTGACTCCTCAGCTTAATGCAGTTGAAGTGGGTTGTGTACATTTCACGTTCATTTTCTGGTCACTGGTGATGATGCAGTGGTATTCCTCTAAACAATGTTTCATGGACTATAATAACACTGCCATTGTTTTGTGAGCCACCTAACATCTAGTAATTTTATTCTTTAAAAATTAACTATAAGTAAAGTTGAACTATGTGTAAAATACATAGCTAGTGGGAAACTGCTGTATAACACATGGAGCTCAGCTCAGGTGCTCTGTGATGGGCAGCAGTGAAAGAGAGGCTCAAGAAGGAGGGGGTATATTAATGTTTATACTTATAGCTGAATCATGTCATTATATAGCAGAAACTAAGACAACATTGTAAAGCAGTTGACCTCCAGTTAATGAAAAATTATCTATAAAAAGTTGAGCCAGTGCTGTGTTAAGCTTCTATTACCTACAGGTTTTTGAAGTGCAAGTTCAAATGTCCCTTCTGAAATCTGTTGTTTTCCCCTTGTCCAGAATGTAGTGTAAAAGATAGTGGCCTCCTTGGCAAAGCAGAGTTACTGTTACATAGAATCTGTTTGGGTTTTGGTTTCCACTTGATGTAGATTCATGTTTCTAACTTTTCTAAATATTGCTATTTGTATTGGATTGTATGAAATAATTCATGGCACAGCTACTTACCATCCTAGTCATTACTATTGATATCATAATCCTCACATACACAGATTATTTGTATAACTCCTACATTATATCAATTAGGCACCTGGAAGCTAAGACATAATTAGTGTGTCTAAAGTCATAAAATAACAAAGGCTGGACATTAAGAATCTAAGTCATTTAAACCCAGAGCCTTTCTGTTTTGTGTATTTAGAGCAAATTTGTATATACTTTTATACACACACACACATATGTACATGTATGTGTATATTTATATAAATATATGCTTATGTAAGTAAATTCTTATAATATATACATATAAATTTACCTAAGTATATACTTATTGTAAAGTGTAATAGTCTTTTAAAGAAATAAGCCTTCCCTGGTAATCCAGTGGTAAGAATCTGCCTACCAGTGCACAGAACACAGGTTCAACCCTGGGTCCAGGAGGATTCCACATACCGTGGGGCAGCTAAGCCTGTGTGCCACAACTGCGGAGCCCACGTTCTAGATAGAGCTCATGCTCTGCAACCAAAGAAGCCACAAAAATAAGAGTAGCCCCCACTCTTTGCAACTAGAGAAAGCCTGCATGCAGCAACAAAGACCCAGCACAGCTAAAAATAAATAAATTTAAATATATATATATATATATAAACACCAAAAGATAAGCAGTCTTTGAGTAACTTTGACCACTGATTTTCCAACAGTTTGTCTGAGCTTTTGTTTACATTTTGGTAAATACCTCTTGCCCTACCTACTTTGGAAATAATATTTCTTGACAGCATGTAATCATCACAAAATGTGTAGAAGCTCTTTAAAACATATTATGTTATTTTATGTATGTCAGCTCTCTCAACTGGGAAACAAACAAGTGGGTATCTTTTGTCCTTTACATCGCCTCAAGTTTAAAGTTGACTGTTTCTTTAAGAAATTTGAATGAAGTAAAAATTAAGGACTTCAGTGAAAAAAATATTTTAACAAGGCCTTTATCCACAAGCTGGAACATCTGGATAATGCATCTGCTACTCTATTAGTTTCTATCCAGAATATTTAAATTGTACCCCAAAATGGACTGACTGTGTTCCAAGACAGCCAAATTTGATATGATATATACAAATTCTATAATCTGCTTTTCAATAGAGAGACACTGTTATATTGTCTAATGTTTGAGGCAGGTTTCTTCTTCCTTTTCCTTTGGGATCTCATTCAAATTCATGGTCATTTTTTTTAGTGTTATGGGTTTGAGACTCAAAACAGACCGACACATTTGATGATAAAAGTACAGTGAATTTCTTTTTTTCTCTGATTGTGTTTAGAGTATAACAACTCTTAAAAACTACCTTTGATTAAATTTTTACATATTTTTATCCAGAAAATATAAAATTTTGAACATGGCATAATCCCATTTTCAGTATTATGCCATCTCTACTGTTATATTAAAGTTTTTGATTGTAAGCATACAAGAGATAGAGCTCAGAATCTGGGCAATGACTTTCATTTGCTAGAAAAATATATAAAACTATTTTGATAAACTTCTAGTCACGGTGTCTTTTTTTGTTATTCAGGGTAGCTTTGCTGAAAACCTTTCATTTCTTCTGGAAGCTTTAAAAAAAGGTAAATATTAACTTATTTAACAGTATCAATAGTTTAGCTTTATTTTTCCCCTGATTGAATGCTTTATAAAAAGTAAATATAAAAAAGAAATAATGACCACTGAAATTCCTATTAATAGTGATTATTCCAATTAACATTTTATTTCATATCTTTATTCACCTATAGTGTATCATTAGTATAATTTTTATAAGAATGAAATGTTTTTTATTTTATTGTGAGATGTACATCTTTTCACTTACTCATAGTATGTTGTAAGCATCTTTCTACGTCTATAAATATTGAGTGCATGATCATTTTTATGGTTCTCATATCTCATTTTTAAATTGTAAGCTATTTTAAAATTGTAACATAATAAATTATAACATTAATCACCAGCTATCAACTTTATTTCTGATTTTGTATAATTAGTAAGAAATGCTTAAGTAATCATCCAGATTTCCTGGGGTAAATTTCAATGAGTAGAATACTAGGTTAAAGATTTCACATTTAAAAGCATAAAATCTCATTACCAAATTACCCTAGAAAATCCATTTTCGAAAGATATTTTAAAGTACTTTTTTCAGACCCTCAAATAATTTTTTTTGTTTGCTTTTTTAATAGAAAAAAATTTTCAGTTTAATTTTAATAATTTGGGTACTCATGATGTTCATATCAAATTTTAATTGGCCACAGATATTTCCTGATTTGTGTTTTTCCTGTTCTTTGCTTTATTTTGGTGGTTTACCTCATACTTAACTGTGAGAATTTTTGTACTTGTTTTTTTCTTAATTTTGCTTTGGACTTTTCTCATGAATAGAAGTTTTAAATTATTTATATAATCAAAAGTTTTCTCTTCTTCACATTTTAAAGACATACACATATTTTCATCTAGTATGTACATTTATAATTCATAATTTAGTTGTAATTTGTTTTGGAAAGGTGTAAAGTGGAGATAGCTTGAATATACCAATTCTCCATTATTATGTAATACTATATTTTATCAGAAATGAAATTTCTGTCTTATGTAGGTCTGTGTCTAGACTTCTGAGGAGTCTCTGGTTTTAATGTCTTTTAGGTTAATGTATATGTTTTATTATCTTTTAGGTAGTATTATCCAAATTATAATATCTGATAATAATTAAAAGAATTATTAATTAACCTATTTATTACCAGGTTTTTTTCACTTGTTTATGCAGATATAAAGCCTTTGACCTTAAGGAAATAGTGCTTGTTCTCCTAAAGCACTTTCCATTGTTGTAGTGAGAAAAATGAATCCAGAGTCATGTGAAAGTTTTCCCTGTTTTTGAAAAGTTGAAATTGTCATTAGTAGGAGTTAAAGTAGCTTTGGTTAAACTTCACAGTGTTACCATTGTTTATAAGAATTATTTCCAGGGGAAGACTTACTTTGCATTTCTAACTAAAAGTGAGTCTGTTTTGAAATAATAGTTTTATGTGCTTTTATATTTAAACCCAAAGTATTTCGGTCTATGTACGTTAAAAAATCTTTGTCTATTTTCTGATGATAGAAGAATTATTTACATAATTTAAGAAACAATAGTCTTCAGTCATTTAAATGATTTTCTTAACTTTTCATCAATAAAGCTACTAGAAGTCTGGTAATTAGACTGAAGTACTTGAGGGCAATAGGAGCTATTTTGTCTTTTGAATAATTTTTTTGTTGAATAATTGTACATGCATTGGTAAGTGCCCTACCTTTGGGTAGGTTAACAATGTACTTTTGTTGGATTGAGTTTTAGAAAATGAAATGTACTAAATAATTTAGAAGTTTAAGAAAGGTTGATATAACTGCTTATTAGTATAAAACTCTTATTTTTTCTTAGGTGACCGAACTAGTAGTTGCCCAGTGATCTTCATATTAGATGAATTTGATCTTTTTGCTCATCATAAAAACCAAACACTCCTCTATAACCTTCTTGACATTTCTCAGTCTGCACAGACTCCAGTAGTAATTATTGGTCTTACATGCAGATTGGTAAGTCTTTCTATTTAAAAACAATTTATTATAATATTTAGAAAATTAAAGCTTAATAACTGACTTAGTTACTATGTAGCTCACTAATGTATTTCATTAATGTTTCACACATTTATGCCACTTTTTAACTCAAAGGAAACAAGGAAACATTTATCACACATGCTTGTAGGCTAATACCTCCCTCCGTTTCACTCAGATTACTGAATAAAAAATGTGAAGTGAGATTTTGCTAATAAATATTATATAATTCTACATTAGTAAATAAAGAGAAAGTTAACCTCACCACCATTTTATAAAAATGGCTAATGGTTATATTTAAGATTCTTTCCATATTTTAAAAGTGCTTGGAATCAGCTCAAAATAATACTAACCCAACTTTGTAGGTACACATCTCTGGAAATGGAAGGGATTATTTCTGACATGTTATCATAGTACTCACTAGCTTCTTTGCTCCTTGGGAGATTTTTAGAATGATTCTAATTGAAGTCTTAATGTTATCACATTACTTTGTGAAGACTCCATACATGTTAAACCTTCAGACAGTTTACGTAGGTCTCTTTGTGTTTACTCTCTCTCTTTTTAAAAACTTTTCCTGGAAGTGGGTGTACAATTCTTAAAAATACTGCAGTACCAGATCGATGGGTAGAGTGGATGGAGCAAGCTCCCTTTCTATCTCCTAGTTCCAGAAATACATTTAATTCATTGTCCTCAGAAAATGTATCAGATACTAAGCTGACAAGAACATATACTACTAGGCAAAAGGCCAAAAAGCATTGTGTTTACCTTCTTTTTACTCTCCTTATATGAACTTTCTTATTGAATTCAGGTAAAACTGGTATTTAAGAGTCATCTTAATACTAATATGAGTCATCGTAATACTAACACGGTGGCTGCCATGCATTCATAATTTTTATCCTTTTTTTTCCCTTCATTTTTAGCAAACTTATGCCAGACCCTTCCATTTATTTTCCTTTTCTACAGCTACTTCTCTTTTTTAGAAATGGGAAGGACTTTACTAAGTCATCTTTCAGCAGTCCTGCTAGTACTACTTCTCTAGAGTTCAGTTCAGTTGCTCAGTCCTGTCCAGCTCTGTGTGACCCCATGAACTGCAGCACGCCAGGCCTCCCTGTGCATCACCAACTGCAAGAGTTTATCCAAACCATTGTCCATTGAGTTGGTGATGCCATACAACCATCCCATCCTCTGTCATCCCCTTCTCCTCCTGCCCTCAATCTTTCCCAGCATCAGGGTCTTTTCAAATGAGCTCTTTGCATCAGATGGCTAAAGTATTGGAGTTTCCGCTTCAACAGCAGTCCTTCCAATGAACACTCAGGACTGATCTGCTTTAGGATGGACTGGTTGATCTCCTTGCGGTACAAGGAACCCTCAAGAGTCTTCTCCAATACCACAATTCAAAAGCATCAATTCTTAGACGCTCAGCTTTCTTTATAGTCCAACTCTCACATCTATACATGACTACTGGAAAAACCATACCCTTGACTAGACAGAACTTGTTGGCAAAGTAATGTCTCTGATTTTTAATATGCTGTCTAGGTTGGTCATAGCTTTCCTTCCAAGAAGTAAGCGTCTTTTAATTTCATAGCTACAATCACCATCTGCAGTAATTTTGGAGCCCCCAAAAATAAAGTCAGCACTGTTTCCCCATCTATTTGCCAAAAATAATGGGACGGGATGCCATGATCTTTGTTTTCTGAATGTGGAGCTTTAAACCAACTTTTTCTCTCTTTTTCACTTTCATCAAGAGACTCTTTAGTTCTTTTTCACTTTTTGCCATCAGGGTGGTATCATCTGCATATCTGAGGTTATTGATATTTCTCCCAGCAATCTTGATTCCAGCTTGTGCTTCTTCCAGAACAGGATTTCTCATGATGTATTCTGCATAAAAGTTAAATAAGCAGGGTGACAATATGCAGCCTTGATGTACTACTCCCTTTCCTATTGGAAACCAGTGTGTTGTTCAATATCCAGTTCTAACTGTTGACCTGCATACAGGTTTCTCAAGAGGCAGGTCAGGTGGTCTGGTATTCCCATCTCTTTCAGAATTTTCCACAGTTTATTGTGATCCACACAGTCAAAGGCTTTAGCATAGTCAGTAAGTCAAAATAGATGTTTTTCTGGAACTGCTTTGCTTTTTTGTTGATCCAGCGGATGCTGGCAATTTGATCTCTGGTTCCTCTGCCTTTTCGAAAACAGCTTGAACATCTGGAAGTTCAAGGCTCACATATTGCTGAAGCCTGGCTTGGAGGATTTGGAGTATTACTTTACTAGCGCATGAGATGAGTGCAANAGTCAAAATAGATGTTTTTCTGGAACTGCTTTGCTTTTTTGTTGATCCAGCGGATGCTGGCAATTTGATCTCTGGTTCCTCTGCCTTTTCGAAAACAGCTTGAACATCTGGAAGTTCAAGGCTCACATATTGCTGAAGCCTGGCTTGGAGGATTTGGAGTATTACTTTACTAGCGCATGAGATGAGTGCAATTGTGCAGTAGTCTGAGCATTCTTTGGCATTGCCTTTCTTTGGGATTAGAATGAANATACTGCTCATCTGATCACATGGACCACAGCCTTGTCTAACTCAATGAAACTAAGCCATGCTGTGTGGGGCCACCCAAGACAGATGGGTCATGGTGGAAAGGTCTTACAGAATGTGGTCCACTGGAGAAGGGAATGGCAAACCACTTCAGTATTCTTGCCTTGAGAACCAGATGAATAGTCTCTAAAGAGTAGCTTTCTATGTCCTCCTTCCTCAGTACTTTAGAGCTTTCAATGTATGCTTTCATAGTAAGCCTCTCTCAGACTACATCTGGTGGGTTCTCCAGATATCTTTATTCTTCTTTCTGAAAAATAGCAATATAACACAGTCGTTAAGGAAGCCTGTTGCTTCTTGCTAGAAGCTCTTCCTTTAGATGGAAGTGGCAGTGGCAGATGCTGTCGTCCCAACGAGGGCCCAAATAAAGGGTTTATGGCTCCTTAGTGAAGGCTTTTTTTTATTTTGTATGTTTAATTTTCCAGCTGTGTAACTCTCCAACTGTGTGATTGAAGTCCATCTAGGTGTCCATTTTTAAAGGGAAAGAGCAGAAGGATTGGTGGAGTAGTGATTTTGCTAACAAATAACTTCTTCCCTGTGGCGGCAGTTATATTTTCACTACTCCCTCTATCCCCACATTACCAACTTCTCTCATTACCTCTACCATCAAAATATTGGTTAGTGTTCACCTCTAAAATTCTTTTGTTGTTGTCGTTTAGTTGTTAAGTTGTGCCTGACACCTTGCAACCCCATGGACTGCAGCATCCCAGGCTTCCCTGTCGTCCACTATCTCCCAGAGTTTGCTCAGATTCCTGTCTGTTGAGTCGGTGATGCTATCTGGCCATCTCATGCTCTGCTGTCCCGTTCTCCTTTTGCTTCAATCTTTTCCAGCATCAGGGTCTTTTTCCATTGAGTCAGCTCTTTGCATCAGGTGGCCAGAGTTTTGGAGCTTCAGCTTCAGTACCAGTCCTTCCAATGAATATTCAGGGTTGATTTCTTTTAGGATTGACTGGTTTGATCTCCATGCAGTCCAAAGGACCCTCACGAGTCTTCTCCAGCACCATAGTTCAAAGGCATCAATTTTTTGGCAGTTATCCTTCTTTATGATCCAATTCTCACATCTGTACACGACTACTGGAAAAAACATTGCTTTGATTATAGACTTCTATCTTTTCCCATTCCCAAGTTAAGGCTCTTAATTCTGTTTGCCCAGTGTTGCTTCCACTACCTTTCAGCCACCTACTCAGATGGGTGATCTAGAACTCCTCCTCAGTAGAAAATTAATGTGTAGTATTTCTGAAATAACTTGTAGTTTTCTTATGCTGACACTATATTTTTCTGTACCTATAAAAATATCAGGTTTTTCAGTCACCCTCCCACTTCAAGCCCCAAACTATTCATCTTTCCTGTCTTCCTTCCCACATTAGCCATGATGCCTTTAATTCTTCCCTGTGTATCATTGGTTTCTTAACATAGAGTCATCTGGGTAGATTTGAAATTCCATATTTCTGGGCTTCACCACAGCTATTTGTTTTTCTTTTTTATAGAAAATTGACACTAAACTTGCTCCCTCTATTAAGGGAAAATAGCTTCTCAAATATTACTATAAAAGAGCCAGAAGACAGAATAATTTATTTTACCAATGTAATGCTATATTCTTGCCAGTTTCCTTTTCTATACTTTGTTTCTTACATCTAGTGTAGCTTCAGCTTAATCTGCATAGTTTAGTGAACTGAATTTTTCTTCATCACATATGCTGCTTTTTGAGTTTTTGTTACATAAAACAATGAAAACAATGTTGTAAGTTTTCATCAATGTTAATTATTAAATCTAACTACATTTTATTATCTTAATTTTTTTAGATGAACCTCATAGACTGTTTGAAATTCCTTATTGAGACTCTTCATGTTACTCTGGAATAGAGCTATATTCACTACAGTTACAATTTTTTAGCAGTTATTGTAGGTCTTGCAGTGTTAAAGATTAGCAGAGAAAAACATAATTAGAAAAAGGCTAATCAGGACATCATTGACATCACCAGACCTACTAGTGCTTAGAAGAGAATTAAAAGTAGCTTGCTTTAAAAATACTTTTAGAGGTTTGGCTTATTTACAAGTCACATTGTCTTACCTGGACTACCTTGTAGTCTTAAGTATATCAAGGGAATAATTAAAGTCTTTAGAACCTTGTATAAAATTTAATGCTTAATTGTGTATTATAGGGTAAGCATTGCTAATTATACGTGATAGCAAGTCATTATACCTGTATCATTGGTATGGTTATTTTAAACATTCATCTCATGGAGGTTTTTGTTTGTTTTTAAGGATATTTTGGAACTCTTAGAAAAAAGAGTGAAGTCACGATTTTCCCACCGGCAGATACACTTAATGAATTCATTTAGTTTTCCACAGTACCTTAAAATATTTAAAGAACAATTATCTCTACCTTCCATATTTCCAGAGAAGATTTTTGCCGAGAAATGGAATGAGAATGTACAGGTAATTTGGAACAAAAACAATAATATTAAAGTTATGTTTGTGTCTTGCTATACCATTTGAAAGCAGTTGAAACTTGAAAACTTTTATATTCTGTAAATTAGCACAAAGTTTCTAATGTTTCTGTTGCATAAAACTGTACTAATACATACTATTGTATGTTTTTTATTTTAAAAAACAGTTGAAATGTCATACCTCCTGTTTTTTTCCTCAAAAGAACTTTTATGAGATTTATTTTATATCTTGTTTATATTTTAGATTATTTTGCTAATGAATTTCATCATTAAATATTTTCTTTGCTTTACAAGTTTAGCAATATACTAACTTAGTAAGGTTCATACGTACCTGTAGAGTGTGGATTTTCCTTCTTATGAACAGTTAAGCTTTTTTCTCCTTCGGTCTGTTAAGATGCATTTTAGACTGGCACCTTTGGTTATATTATCTCTATTGACAAATGCCATCTTTGAGTTCTTGCATTTACTGAACCTTGTGGACTCTGTAAATTTACTTAAGTTGATGAGCATAACTTCTGCAGGCTATTGTTATATCAACTAAGCATACTAGCATCCATATATCTTACACTGAAAAGTTTTAGTTGTTAGGGAGAAGGGAGAGAGTGTATGTATGTGAATATGTGATTAATAATGTGTTTGGAAAAAAGTGTTCCAGATAAATCTCACACATTAAAAATATGGGCCTTGTAGAAAATATTGGAGTCCTTGATTTTGTAAGAATTGGGAATAACTGGTTTATAATATTAAATACTAATGTGTGAGGATGATTAGGTCTGCTTAGAGTTACACAGTCTCTAGGAGGAGGAAATGGCAACTCACTCCAGTATTCTTGCTTGGGAAATCCCATGGTCAGAGGAACCTGATGGGCTGCAGTCCATGGGGTCACAAAGAGTTGGACACAACTGAGCAACTAAACAACAAACATAACACAGTCTATATCCATAGTCTCTAAAAAGATTTTTTATGTTACAGCAATAATGGTAGTTGATATTCTTTTTACTGTAAATTCTTTAATGTCAATACCAAATTAAAAGTGAGACTCTGCATTTATTTTGCTCTTTAATTTTTTCCCCATCTTTGTTGAGGTATGATTGGCAAATTAGAAATTGTTTATATTTGTGCACAACTTGATGTTTTGGTAAACATTGTGAAATACCACAATCAAGCTATTTAACATATCCATCATCTCATATAGATTTTTTCTCATTTTTTTAAAATTCTGTGGTAAAACACTTAAGTTTTATCTTCTAAGCAAATTTCAAGTACATAGTACTATATTTGGAGAAGGAAATGGCAACCCACTCCAGTGTTCTTGCCTGGAGAATCCCAGGGACGGGGGAGCCTGGTGGGCTGCCGTCTCTGGGGTCTCACAGAGTCGGACACGACTGAAGCGACTTAGCAGCAGCAGCAGCACTATATTGTTAACTATAATCATGTTCCTGCACATTACATGGGCAGAAATTACTCAGCTTGTATAAATGAAACTTGATTCTTACTTTGATTTTAAAATACTCTGCTCATGTAAGTGCTGTTAATTTTGACACTGTTTTTAAAATTGAAATCTCATATAATAAAATTTAATCAGTGCTTAGAAACATGGTAAAAAGTAGAATTTTCCCTTATGTTCACACCCATGTTCCCTCCTTTCACTGCAAAGTAATTATTTGGTTTATAGCATTTCAGACCTTATGTACATGCTGAAGTTGTTCTTACATGAAGGATTCAAACCTTAAATGTTATTCTCTGGTTTATCTTTTTTACTTTGTTCTGCAATTATTCTGATTGTTAATTATTTTTCCTAATATAACTGTACAGAATTTTATGTCAAAATAATTGACTATTTTCCTTAAAACCCAGATATTGTGTCATGATATAACTAGTGAGTCTTCCCTTCTCCCTTCCTCCCCAAATTAGTTTTGCCTGAAACTCAGATATTTACTACGTCATGTAATTTTTTCTTGATACTGCATCTGACTGAAGGATTCCATGCTTTATGAACACTTTATAGTTGGTGCTCTTATATTGTTTTTTTCTTTACCTGGATCTGAAGTGCATCAGAGTGAATCCACTTTTGAGTGTGTCACAAACTTTCACCTTTCCTAAATCTTGAACTGATTGTCATATTAACAATAGTTATTTTTCTGATTCCTTTAATAATCAAACGCAATCTTTGCTAGTATTTAAATGTCTGTGATTTCCCAGGGCTTATTGTATTATTCTCTCTGCTCACTTTATTTTCCTAAAATGACTCCATAACCCTAGATTGTACTGTCATGTCCTGGATTTTTCTATCCTTCCCTGCTGTGTTGTATTCTGAGCATCTTAATAAAGGAAGTAGATGGTGACAGTTTCTGTGAAGTATAACTTTTGATGACTCAGAAAATGGTAAGCATGTGATAATAGAATTGCTTGCCCATATTTTATTTTGTCCTTTGCTGAGCATTGAGTTAAGGGGCAGGATGATAGGAGTGAATGTGAAAACAGTCCCGTCATCTTTTTTATTATTTTGTGGTTCTTTCTTTCTTAAGGTAGAACTAGAACCACTGGAGTTTCTGTGTCTTAGCACTGATATTTTCTTGCCCCGTCCTAATCATCATTTGCCACCTCCCTTTGTAATATGCCCAGAAACAAAAAAACAACAACAAAAAAAGCCCAGAAAACTAAGTACACTATATTTTCTAGAGTTAAAACTTTATGTCTCTACTTCCCACTGGTAGAAGATCCAGATTCAAGAATAAGTTCCAGTCTAATGGGATGAATTCTCCAAACCAGGCTTCAACAATATGTGAACTGTGAACTTCAAGATGTTCAAGCTAGATTTAGAAAAGGCAGAGGATCCAGAGATCAAATTGCCAACATGCGCTGGATCATTGAAAAAGCAAGAGAGTTCCAGGGAAACATCTACTTCTTGTTGACTATGCCAAAGCCTTTGACTGTGTCAATCACAATAAACTGTGGAAAATTCTGAAAGAGATGGGAATACCAGACCACCTGACCTGCTTCCTGAGAAATCTGTATACAGGTTAGGAAGCAGCAGTTAGAACTGGACATGGAACAGTGGACTGGTTCCATATCAGGAAAGGAGTACATCAAGGCTGTATATTGTCACCCTCTTATTTAACTTATGTGCAGAGTACATCATGAAAAATGCTGGGCTGGATGAAGCACAAGCTGGAATCAGGATTGCAGGGAGAAATATCAATAACCTCAGATATGCAGATGACACCAGCCTTATGGCAGAAAGTGAAGAGGAACTAAAGAGCCTCTTGATGAAAGTGAAAGAGGAGAGTGAAAAACTTGGCTTAAAGCTCCACATTCACAAAACTAAGATCATGTTATCTGGTCCCATCAATTCATGGCAGATGGATGGGGACACAATAGAAGCAATGAGAGACTTAATTTTCTTGGATTCCAAAGTCACTACAGATGGTGACTGCAGCCATGAAATTAAAAGACACTTGCTCCTTGGAAGAAAAGTTATGAACAACCTAGACAGCATATTAAAAAGCAGAGACTTTACTTTGCCAACAAAGTTCCATCTAGTCAAGGCTATGGTTTTTCCAGTGATCGTGAATGGATGTGAGTTGGATTGTGAAGAAAGCTGAGTCCCAAAGAATTGATGCTTTTGAACTGTGGTGTTAGAGAAAACTCCTGAGAATCCCTTGGACTTGAAAGAGATCCAACTAGTCCATCACAAAGGAGATCAGCCCTGGGATTTCTTTGGAAGGACTGATGCAAAATCTGAAACTCCAATACTTTGTCCACCTCATGGACAAAGAGTTGACTCATTGGAAAATATCCTGATTCTGGGAGGGATTGAGGGCAGGAGGAGAAGGGAATGACAGGGGATTAGATGGCTGGATGACATCACCGACTTGATGGACNGTTGAAGCTGAAACTCCAATACTTCGGCCACCTGATGAAAGAACTGACTCATTGGAAAAGACCCTGATGCTGAGAAAGATTAAAGTCAGGAGGAAAAGGGGATGACAGAGGATGGGATGGCTGGATGGCATCATTGACTCAGTGGACATGTGTTTGTGTAACTCCCGGAGATGCTGATGGACAGGTAGGCCTGGCGTGCCTACCTGTCATGGGGTCACAAAGAGTCGGACACAATGAGCGACTGAACTGAATTGAATGGGATGAAGTTTTATGCTCTCAGTAAATACACTATCCTAAGTTATTATAGTCTCCAATCTGTTGCTACTGTTTTTAGTCTTCATCTTATTCAGGGAAGCTGTCTAGTCCCTTTTTGCCAATAGCATTTGGAATATGCTAATAAATGAACTTCAGTTGAAGAAAAAAATTATGTCAGCACCATGGCCAGAGGCCTTGCCTGAAAATGGGGGTGTGCATTGAAGGAGCTATCCTTTCTCTCAGTGCTGACTATCCAGCAAGTTTTTTCAAATTCCAGGTTTAAACAGAAAGCAAAGGTAATGCTAAGAAGTCACCTATGGAATCACATCCAGGAAATATCTTCATGATAGGCTTGAACCTAGACATCCTACCAGCTTGAGTGTTTGTTTTAGCCCTATGCAAATGTGTAAGTAAGCAGGATAAACACCATCTCAGCAAGGCAGTGTAAGAAAAATCTCTGTATAAAAGCATCTTAAGAGGACCATATCTATTTCTCTTCAAAGGAAGTTCCCACAAAGTGCTATAGCTAAGTTCAAGAAAGATCCCCTGCTGTCTTAAACTTTCAGTTAACAGGAGGTGAGAATGTTTAACAGGAACAGACTAGGAGACTTGGTACCTATACTGCTGCAAGGGAGTTGTCCCTAGAGCAGCATGAATCTTGTTGTTCCTCTATAACATTGTTGTTCCCCTGTAACATTCTCCTGAGAAACTGCCTGTGAAGCAAACTGCAGTGAGCAAGTTTAAGAAGTTGTTTCTGCAACTGTTACTCCTGTGCTTATTGACGAAAAGGGACTCTACAGCTTCCATGAATAAAATAAAGACTAAAAACAGTAGCAAGGGTTGGTAACTATAATAACTAGGATAGTGTATTTACTGAGAGCATAAAACTTCAACCCATTAGACTTGAACTTATTTCTGAATCTGGATCTTCTTCCAGTGGGAAGTAGAAACATACAGTTTTAACTCTAAAAAATACAGTATACTTAGTTTTCTGGGCTTTTTTGTTATTGTTGTTAAAGTATTTTTTAATTCCTTGCAGATGACTTTTGAAAAATTATGGCAATCTTATCCAAGCCTTTTTTGTCTCTGCCAACTCTGAATTTACTGTCCTTCCATTTAATCTTTTGTTCAATGCCAAATGAACCTCACAGTTCATTGATCCTTATTCACTGCAGTCACCGTTTTTAGTCTTTTCTTTCTCTCTCAAAGGGCTTGCTGTTGCTGTATAAACAGGGTGAAATACCCTTTGGAAGTACACCAAAGTGTAAAATAATACATGAGTATAAAATAATAAAGTAATACATATTAAAAAAAATTTGGAAATTAACTGTAGTCCTTCTAAGATTGGTGACTCTTACCAAGTAACTTATAAAGTTGATATATTAAGTATATATTAGGTACTGCTTTGTCAAATGGCCCTCAGTTTAGTCGCTCAGTCGTCTCCGACTCTTTGCAACCCCATGAACCGCAGCACGCCAGGCCTCCCTGTCCATCACCAACTCCCCGAGTCTACCCAAACCCATGTCCATCGAGTCGGTGATGCCATCCAACCATCTCATCCTCTGTCATCCCCTTCTCCTCTTGCCCCAGTCCCTCCCTGCATCAGGGTCTTTTCAAATGAGTCAGCTCTTCGCATCAGGTGGCCAAAGTATTGGAGTTTCAGCTTCAACATCAGTCCTTCCAATGAACAACCAGGACTGATCTCCTTTAGGATGGACTCGTTGGCTCAATTGACCCCTAAATTTCTGAAGCCATCAACCTCTCAAAATATATCTTAATTTAGTTATACAAAGTATATAGTTTTATTACCACTTCCCTCTTGAAGTGTGTCCCTCTTGTTTTCTTCCCTTGGTTTTATTGCTCTCTCTTGGATTCTGTTCACTTGTTCAACATCTTTCTCATTCCTTTACTTTGCTCCTTTTTTTCCCTTTAGTTCTTAAATGTCAGTAATGCAAGTTTCACTTCTGACTACATCTCCCTCTTGACTCCTCCTGGGACATTCTATTCCCTATAGTTTCATCTTTTCATTTTTTTGTATTGCCTCTCCAACCCTTCATCTCTGTTTCTCACCAGTAGATTCTCCATCAGGCGTGTCTTCTATAAATGTTTTCCTTTCTTGTCTTCACACCAATGTGCTAATTCAGACTCGTTTTGTTTCTTATATGGAGAATTGCAGTTATCTCCAATTAAGCTTTGCTGCCTTTGTCTTTCCATACAATCAGTCTGCCAGTAACTGAACCTCAGGATGTTGTGACTATGCATCTTTTGTCCATATGCCACAGTCTCCCTGCAGTGATCATGTTGTTCCCTAAAATGTAATGCTCTATCTTCTTTGTAGCCGATTACCTCATACATTTTAAGCATTCTTTGTACTACTTTAACTCGTTTTTGAATTCTTGCTTCTCTGGTGGCTCAGTTCAGTCGTTCATCATGTCCAGCTCTTTGCAATCCCTATGAACCACAGCACACTAGTCCTCCCCATCCATCACCCACTCTTGGAGTTCACACAAACCCATGTCCGTTGAGTCAGTGATGCCATCCAACCATCTCATCCTCTGTTGTCCCCTTCTCCTCCTGCCTTCAATCTTTCCCAGCGTCAGTCTCTTCCAGTGACTCAGCTCTTAACATCAGGTGGCCGTAGTATTGGGAGTTTCAGCTTCAACATCAGTCCTTCAAGTGAACACCTAGAACTGATCTCCTTTAGGATGGACTGGTTGGATCTCCTTGCATTCCAAGGGACTCTCAAGAGTCTTCTCCAACACCACAATTCAAAAGCATCAATTCTTCGGCTCTCAGCCTTTATAGTCCAGCTCTCACATCCATGACTACTGGAAAAACCAAAGCCTTGACTAGATGGATCTTTGTTGACAGAGTAATGTCTCTGCTTTTTAATATGCTGTCTAGGTTGGTCATAGCTTTCCTTCCAAGGAGTAAGCATCTTTTAGTTTCATGGCTGCAATCACTGTCTGTAGTGATTTTGGAGCCCCCAAAAATTAAGTCAGCCACTATTTCCACTATTTACCCATCTTTTGCAATGAAATGATAGGACTGCTTGCCATGATCTTACTTTTTGAATATTGAGCTTTTACTCTCCATATAAGTTAAATAAGCAGGGTGACAATATACAGCCTTGACATACTCCTTTTCCTATTGGAAACCAGTCTGTTCTTCCATGTCCAGTTCTAACTGTTGCTTCTTAACCTGTATACAGATTTCTCAAGGCAGGTCAAGTGGTCTTTTATTCCCATCTCTTTCAGAATTTTCCACAGTTTTGTGATCCACGCAGTCAAAGGTTTACTCCAGTCACCTGGATTAANTGTTCCATGTCCAGTTCTAACTGTTGTTTCCTGACTTGCGTACAGGTTTCTCAAGAGACAGGTCAGCTGATCTGGTATTCCCATCTCTTTCAGAATTTTCCACAGTTTTGTGATCCACGCAGTCAAAGGTTTACTCCAGTCACCTGGATTAACAGGCAAATTTGGCCCTGGAGTACAGAATGAAGCAGGGCAAAGGCTAATAGAGTCTTGCCAAGAGAATGCACTGGCCGTCGCAAACACCCTCTTCCAAAAACACAAGAGAAGACTCTACAGATCGACATCACAAGATGCTCAACACCGAAATCAGATTGATTATATTCTTTGCAGGCAAAGATGGAGAAGCTCTATACAGTCAGCAAAAACAAGACTGGGAGATGACTATGGCTCAGATCATGAACTCCTGATTGCCAAATTCAGACTTAAATTGAAGAAAGTGGGGAAAACCACTAGACCATTCAGGTATGACCTAAATCAAATCCCTTATGACTATTCAGTGGAAGTGAGAAATAGATGTAAGGGACTAGATCTGATAGATAGAGTGCCTAATGAACTGTGGACAGAGGTTCATGACATTGTGCAGGAGACAGGGATCAAGACCATCCCCAAGGAAAAGATATGCAAAAAGGCAAAATGGCTGTCTGAGGAGGCCTTACAGATAGCTGTGAAAAGAAGAGAAGCAAAAAGCAAAGGAGAAATGGAAAGATACAGGCATCTGAATGCAGAGATCCAAAGAATAGCAGGAGAGTAAGAAAGCCTTCCTCAGTGATCAGTGCAAAGAAATAGAGGAAAACAATAAAATGGAAAAGACCAGAGATCTCTTCAAGAAAATTAGAGATACCAAGTATTTCATGCAAAAATGGGCTCAATAAAGGACAGAAATGGTATGGACCTAACAGAAGCAGAAGATATTAAGAAGTGGCAAGAATACACAGAGGAACTGTACAAAAAAGATCTTCATGACCCAGATAATCACAATGGTGTGATCTCTCACCTAGAGCCAGACACTCTGGATGCGAAGTCAAGTGGGCCTTAGGAAGTATCACTAGGATCAAAGCTAGTGGAGGTGATGGAATTCCAATTGAGTTATTTCACTTCGTGAAGGATGATGCTGTGTAGGTGCTGCAGTCAATATGTCAGCAAATTTGGAAAACTCAACAGTGGCCAAAGGACTGGAAAAGATCAGTTTTCATTTCAATCCCAAAGAAAGGCAATGCCAGAAAATGCTTAAACTACCCCACAATTGCTCTCATCTCACATGCTAGTAAAGTAATGCTCCAAATTCTCCAAGCCAGGCTTCAGCAATACGTGACCTGTGAACTTCCAGATGTTCAACCTGGTTTTAGGAAAGGGAGAGGAACCAGAGATCAAATTGGCAACATCTGCTGGATCATGGAAAATGCAGGAGAGTTCCAGAAAAACATCTATTTCTGCTTTATTGACTATGCCAAAGCCTTTGACTGCGTGGATCCAATAAACTGTGGGAATTCTGGTGGCTCAGCAGTGAAGAATCTGCCTGCCAGTGCAGGAGACACTGGTTCGATCCCTGAATCGGGAACATCTCCTGGAGATGGAAATGGCAGCCAACTCCAGTAGTTTTGCCTGGTAAATCCCATGGACAGAGGAACATGGCAAGCTGCAGTCCATGGGGTTAGAAAAGAGTTGGACACAACTGTGTGACTAAACAACAACAAATAACCCTTATTCTCTGTTGCATTTACCTACTACATTTTGATCATCCCACTACAGTAATTGAATAAATTTTATAACAAGGGTTATATTTATCTCTGTGTCTTCAGAATTAACATAAAGGGAAGAGGATAAGGAGAAAATCAGTAGAGTCAAAATTTGTTTTTGATTTTTTGTTTTCCCCCAAAAGACCAGCACCTATTTAATAATGAATAAATACTAGATAGAGTTAATGAGGTATAGTAACTAGTGAGGCATAATATTGTATTTAGGTTTTAAACTGCATTCTTCCTAAATTCTGTTTTGATTTTTTTCATCTAGAGTCTCTCAGAAGATAGAAGTGTGAAAGAAGTGCTGCAGAAGCATTTTAATGTCAGCAAAACCTTGCGTTCGTTACACATGCTACTGGTTTGTATTAATTTTATTTTTATTCACTCATTTTCTTTCACCAGGTAATTATGTTATGATGGAAACTGGTTAAACCTCTAGATAAATTTTGTGAGAATTAGCATATCTACTACATTCAATCTTCCAATCCCTGAATATGGTACATCTCTTTTTTTATTTAGTTCTTTGATTTCTTTTAGTGTCATTTTATAAATCTCACCTCTCAGATCCTGTGCATGTTTTCAGTGTATAATTAAGTGTATAATTTTCCTTTGGAACAATTGTAAATAATACTTTGTTTTTAATTTTTGTTTTAGCATTCTCATTGATAGTATATAGAAATGTGATTTTTTTGTTGTTGTTATTTTCGGCAATATTCCTGAACTCATTTAGTTTTTGGTTGTTTTTGTTTTTTTTAATAGACTTCTTGAGATTTTCTATATAGATAATTATGTCATCTGCAAATAGTTTTTCTTATTTGTATATGTTTTATTTCTTTTTCTTGTCTTTTTTGCAGTGGCTAGAACTTCTTGCACTATATTAAATTAGAATGGTGAGGGTGGATAATTGCCAAGCTTAGGGCAAAAGCTTTCAGTCTTCTGTCAAATATGAAATAAGCTGAAGCTTTTTAATACATGTTTATTGTCAAGTTATGGCAATTCCCATCTATCCATAAATTGCTGAGAGTTTATTGTGATTGTGTTGGATTTTGCCAGATGTTTATTTTTTTATCCATGAACATGATATATGACTTTTCTTGTTTAGCTTGCTATGTTGAACAACCTTGCTTGATTTTTTTTATTTCTGCCATTTCAAAATCTTTTTTATTGTAATGAGTAAATGGAAATCGAGTACACACACTTAAGTACATGAAATGTGCAAATCACTTAACATGACCTAATTTTTTTTCATAGATATTTATTATTGTTATTTCTCACCTTCTAATATCTTGGATCCAAATGTTGAACTAGCTTTACATGCCTGGACAGATCCTACCTGGTCATGGTCTTTCACCAAGTAATTCTATCTTAAGTTTAAACAGTATCAAGAAAGGGGTACTTAATTGTTCTGAATAGTCAACTTCCTTCACTAGAATATTTGATACCAGACTTATATTTCTAGAAAGTTATTTATTCCTTATTATGAAAGGTATAGCAAATACCTTTCAAAGAGAAAATAATTTTGGTTTCATGAGTTTCTTTTTGGTCACCTCCATTTTATGATAATAATGGGTATCACTTATTAAATAACCCATAAGTCAGGTGACCTAGTTACTTTGTGTGTTAGTCGCTCAGTCGTGTCTGACTGTTTGAGCGACCCCATGGACTATAGCCTCCCAGGTTCCTCTGTCCATGAAATTCTCCAGGCAAGAATACTGGAGTGGGTTGCTGTTTCCTGCTCTAGTTAGGACCAGCATTATATCTTACCATTATATTAATCCTGTTTTTTTGTTGTTACTTTTTTTTTTATGTTTTTTATGTTTATCCTTACCTTTGAGGAAACTGATGTTCTTTGAGGTTAAATAACTTACCCATGTCACACAGCTAGTAGATAACAAACCCAGGACTCAAATCCAAGTCTCTCTGGCTTCAGGCTGCTTCTGCTTTACTCTTACATGCTTCTGCCATGTTTTTGATTTTTTCTTTTTACAGATTCTCCTTCTCCATTTCTAGTTTTGCTTAGGAAACTTAAGAGAATTTTCCTCCCTATGTACTTACACTCTGATTAGCACATCCTCCCATTTATCAAAACCATACTGCCATTTTCAGCAATAGCTGTCTTTATCACAGAGGTATTACAGAGACTAAGAATTTTTAGAGTAGAGACTTTAGTAATTTAGGTACCTGTGTTTGTTAACTTACGGTATTTGGAGGATACACACACACATATATCCATAAATACATACCTCTCATTGGAGAAGGGATAGGCTACCCACTACAGTATTCTTGGGCTTGTCTGGTAGTTCAGTAAGTAAAGAATCCACTTGCAATGCAGGAGACCTGGTTTCAGTCCCTGGGTTGGGAAGATCCCCTGGAGGAGGGCGTGGCAACCTTGCCGGAGAATTCTCATGGATACAGGAGGCTGACGTGACTGAATGAACAAGCACAGCATAGCATACCTTTCATTCTGGAAAAATGTCTGGCTCAAAATTGTCAATGAGAAAGCATTGTTTTGCTAGTTTCCTATTATATTTTTAATTCAAGGTGATGGCTCAATTTGTTTTGATTTTTCTTATTTAAGAAAATTTTTGGAATTGGTAGAAATTATAAAGAAAAGAAAGACTGAGATTAAATATAGTTTGCCAGTTTTTCAATAAAAGTCAGGAATTATACACATGGGAAAAAAATTCCCTCAAATGCATAGCCTAAAGTTAATTTCAGATTGATAAACCTAAATATATGTATAAAAACAAAGCTTTTTTTTTTAATTAGAAGAAAAATATGTTTGTATACTTGAAGTAGGAACAGATTTCTTAGAGAAGTTACACAAATTACAAGCCATAGGAGAAAAGACGGTTAATGTTAATTACATTGAATTTTTTGTTAAATGTCTGGACACTGGAAGATACCATGGAAGAAGTGATTAGGAGATGGAAAATGCAATGCATGTAATCATCAACACTGTCCATAATATATAAAGAGCTTCTACAGTAATCAGTAAAGGAACAAACTGTGAATATGAGTGAATATGAGCAAATGAACTAAGAATAATCTACTAGTGTAGAATCCCACATGATTTATAATTTACAAAGATATTTAACTTCTCCAGTATTTAGGGAAATCGTCTACAATTTAAATTTTATAGTTAAACCTTTTTTTCTGCCAGTTTGGTGGGTGTGGAAAGTTTTTGTCTGTGTCGCATAAGTTCAAGATGATATTTATATAAAACTTGAAAATTACTCTGTATTGTCTAGGAATACAAAGATATGTAGTAGAAGGATGAAAACATGCATGATTTTTTTTAACCTGGAGAAGAGTAGAGAGTCCAACCAGGGCAAGAGACAGGGGCTTCAACTCTGTAAGTTTATATTTCATAAGCTGAGGAAGTGGTCATGGATATTCATTATATTACTCTCTTGCCTATTTATATGTCAAAACTATTTTATAATAAAAGGAAAAGGTAAAAGAATGGGAAGGAGCTACTGGGTTCCTGGGTCCCTCCCAGTAGGGGAATGAAGGTCAAGGATTACCAAACTCTTTTGTTCAATTAAGGACCCTGGGCCCTGGTTAAAAATGGGAGAGAATTCAAGGCAATAGCAAGGCAAAAGCACTACAATACTGTAAAGTAGTCAGCCTCCAATTAAAATAAATAAATTTATATTAAAAAAGGAAAAACAAAAATAAACAAATGGAACCTACTCAAACTTACAAGCTCTTGTACAGCAAAGGAAGTCCATAAACAAAATAAAAAGACAACCTGCAAAGTGGGACAAAATTTTGCAAATGGTGTGACAGACAAGAGCTTACAAAATACAAAATACAAAAACAGCTCATACAACTTAATAACGACAAAAAAGCCAACCGAATCGAAAAATGGGCAGAAGAGCTAAATAAATACTTCTCCAAAGACGATATACAGATGGAAACAGGCAAGTGAAAAGACGCTCAAACTCACTAATTGTTAGAGAAATGCAAATCAGAAGTACAGTAAGGTACCACCATACACCAGTGAAAATGGCCATCATCAAAAACTATACATAACAGATGCTGAGCAAGGTGTGAACACTCCTACACTGTTGGTGGAAATGTAAATTGCTCCACCTACTGTGGAAAATAGTGCAGAATTTCTTTAGGAAACTAAAAATAGAGTTGCCATATGATCCAGTAATCTCATTCCTGGGCATATGTTTGGACAAAACTGTAATTCATAAAAATGTACACGAACACACTTTCATAACAGCGCTATTCACAGTAGCCATCACATGGAAACAACCTAAATGACCATTAACAGATAAATTAGTAAAGAAGAAGTGGTATGTACGTAACTACAGAATACTATTTAGCCATAATAAAAAGAATGAAATAATGCCATTTGCAGCAACATGGATGGACCTGGAGATTATCATGCTGAGTTAGAAAGACAAATATATGCTATCACTTCCATGTGGAATCTAAAATACGACACAAATGACCCTATCTACAAGACAGAAACAGACTCACAAACATAGATAATAGATTTGTGGCTGCCAAGGGCAAGAGTTGGGTAGGTTGGAAGTTCGGAATTTGCAGATGTAAACTATTACATGTAGAATGGATAGAGAGCAAGATTGTACTATCAGCAGGGGGAACTATATTCAATATCCTGTGATAAACCATAATGGAAAAGAATATGAAAAATAATCTGTATGTATGTATAACTGAACTAGTTTGCTGTATAGTAGATATTAACCCAATATTGTATATCAACTATACTTATATAAAATAATTTTTTTTAAAAGGGAGGGAGTTTCTAATATAAATGTCCCAACTTACTCATTGTTTATGTGGAATTCAAATTTAATCAGATACCATGCATTTTTATCTCCTGTTTTTACCTATATGAACTAAATGCAGAGTCAGTTATATTTCAGTGAAAAATAAACTTTAAAGAAAAAATTAGATGTTATCAAAGTTACAAATAAAGAAACCTTCAAATACAGAAGTTTTGATAGTTGCTGAGCAGACAGCTTGCTACACGAAAGCAGCTTGCTCCCTGCTTTCCAGGAGAGTTGTTTCTGGGTATAATTTTAGTTTTGTTTTTTTCTTTTTAATACAGTTGAACATCAAAGTGACTGAGTTCTGTCTGTCACATAAGACTAACCTGAATTGGTTGATTGATTGGTGAGAAAGTTTATAGAAGTCATAATTCTGCCTTTTTGTTCTGGAGCTTTAAATAGTATTCTTACTTATTTTTGGTCTCTTCTCCTCACTCCTTTTAAAATGTTTTTTTTTTTTCTTTTGAGGAGTTGTAATCAAGCAAGATATGCAAATAGGAAGAGGTTGAGAGAGCAGCAAGAAGTTTTTAATGCTTTATTTACATTTATACAGTTAAGTGGCTTATGAATTGAAATATTATATTTAAATAGAGCTAAATTTGAGAGTAACTTTCCCAAGTATTAATATTTACTCTTTCATAACTCTAAATTAAGTTTTCTTCAATAAAATACCCCCAAATGCCCATTTAAATATGCATTTCTTTTTCTGACCTGCATTTCCCTAGATGCTTGCTTTAAATCGTGTCACACCGTCACACCCATTTATAACTGCAGCAGATCTGATGGAGGCAAACCAGCTGTGTAGCATGGACTCAAAAGGAAATATTGTACATGGTGAGAAACCTGCTTGATTAGTAGCTTTTAAAATAAGGTTGAGTTTATATAATGGTACACTTTTTGAAATTACAATTAACATTGGTATAGTGTTTTTATATGCAGAATATTTTTATATCTATACATCCTTTAACTCACTTCTCCCATTTAAAGTGAAAGAAACTTGCCTTACTGCATTGGAAATACAATTCTCAGTGTACCAAGTGTTCCTGAAAAGCATTGGCTTTTAGCCATTTGGTGTTGACTATCCCTTTTGAGAATCTAGTGAACTTTCTCCTCTCCAGGAAAAATAAATTAGATGTAAATTTCCAGGGGTTAGAGATTGTGAATAATCGAGGGCCTTATATGATTGAAAGTTACATAATAATTGCAGCTCTTCTTCATGTTTGCTGTAGGCCGTATGATAAGCGCTTGATAGTATTGTCTCTAATCCTTGTAACAATCTCTGGAGATTTGGAAAGATCCTTATTTTTAAAAAATTAAGCTCAGGGAGGTTGAATAACTTGCTTAAGATTATTCAGATAATAGTGACTGATACACATTTTAACCGAGAAGTGCTATGTGGACCTCTCCCCACCCCTTAAAGCCATAACCTTTCACATTATCCTCCTATTTGGAGGATTTGTTTCAAACATTATGTAATACACTATACCTCATAGTTTCTTCCCCTTTTACTATAGGTCTGTCAGTCTTGGAAATCTGTCTTATCATAGCAATGAAACATTTAAATGATATCTATGAAGAGGAGCCCTTTAATTTTCAAATGGTTTATAATGGTGAGATGACTCATTTGATAGTTTCTTTCTGACTATACTCCACTGCTTATTTGAAGGTACTAACAATGTCATTGCTTTCTGTCCAGAATTTCAGAAGTTTGTTCAAAGAAAGGCCCATTCTGTTTATAATTTTGAGAAACCTGTTGTCATGAAGGTAAGATTTTTTTCTGTGGATAGGCTTATTTTTGTCTACTTTGATTGTATATATCATAGCTTCACTTTTATTAATTTTGAAACATTAGGTATTATCATAGGAATTTTATTCAAAAGACACCGCCCCCCCAAAAAAATTCTAAAAATGAAGTGTTTGAATAATTCTGAAGAATACTGTTCTATTTTATAGTTTGTGGGGATATACTGCCCTCTACTGTCTCTTCCTAGCAATTGCGTCCTGAAAAGGAACTACTCATTAAATTCTACCTAAGACACAGGTTATAGCTCAGTTGGTAAAGAATCCACCTGCAATGCAGGAGATCCTGGTTCGATACCTGGGTTGGGAAGATCCACTGGAGAAGGGGTAAGCTACCCACTCCAGTATTCTTGGGCTTCCCTCATTGGTAAAGAATCCGCCTGCACTGCGGGAGACCTGGGCTCAGTCTGAGTTTAGAACATCCCCTGGAGAAGGAAACGGCTACCCACTCCAGTATTCTGGCTTGGAGAATTACATGGACTGGCTAGTCCATGAGGTTGCAAAGAGTCGGACACAACTGAGCGACTTTCACAAGACACAGATACAGCCCTATCTTTTTATACCCTTAAGGTTGGCTTTATAAAATCTCAGCAATAAAAGGGGACAGAAAATAAAAAACAATCTCATTGGTTAGTGAGGGTATATAGAGGCAGTTTTGTTAGAGCTTGGGTAAGGCATGAGTTTCAAAACTTGAGGAAATTTATTCTAGCATACCATTGTCCACCAGAAACATGAGCTACATAATGTAATTTTAGATATTCTAGTAGCAACAATGACAACAAAAAAAGGTGAAAGGTGAGATTAACTTGGACAGTAAGGTTTGTTTAATGTACCAAAATATCTAGATCTGTAGTCAATATAGAAAGGTATTAATGAAGTTTTTAATTTTCTTTTGTGTTAAGTCTTTGACATTCTGTGTTTACACTTAAAGCACATTTTGATTCACTGATTAGTCATTGGAAATAATTGCTCTTTAGAGTCTTTAAATTATTTGTTTAGACCCTTATTTAGCTGAAGAAGTAAATTTACATTCTGAAATTGTTTCAAACATACTTAAAATGTCCTGTTAGTTTTTAAATTAAACTTTGTAAAAATAGAGTTCCACATTTCAGATCCTCAAGAGCCCATTGAGGTTACTTATTGAATAGCAAAGCTCTAGAAGACTTTAAGGGAAGAAATACCTTTTATGAACTTTTTACACAGTGCACCCATAAATTTTTTAGTGTCCTTTATAAGGATACTAAAGGATATTAGAAGTCAGAAGTTTATTTTTTAGGGCAGCCAAAAAAACATGAGATCAGGGCATTGCCATTTTCTTCAAAACAATAGGAAAAATACTTAACGTACTGGAGGTTGGTTTTCTCCTCCCTTCCTAATGATAGTCATAGTTTATTGGGAATGTATTAGTGGAAAGGGTTAGCTGAGCACTTAAATTTTTACTAGGAGCTTGAGGCTGGTCATTTCTACATTTTGATTAAGAAAGTATTTTGCTACCTAGAAATATTTGAAGTCTCAATTTTATCCAGCCAATACCCAGATCCTCTAGTATTTTCTCATTTTCAGAAATTGTCTGAACTATTTTTCTTTTCATAAGAAGAGTTTTTCTAGTTTATAAAGAATGTATTCCAGTAGTATTTTTCACAGTGAGGCTTAAGAATAGAAAGGTAAGTAATCTGTTTCAGTGTATCAGTATTTAATAGTTGATTGGTCCTAATTTAATGTTTTCTTTTTTTTCTTCATATCCTAATAAAGTAACTGAAACAACAATCATGGTTAGAAAAGACATGGTACATGAAGGGCTAAGAGGAAGTAAACAGTAAGGAGCCCTATTAAGGTGAGGAAGATGGAAGAAAGGGACTTTCTGACAGGTCGTAGTGGTCTCTGTCAGACTTGTTAAGGAAGGAGGGGCGTGTCCTCCTCCATACCGCCACCACTCTGCTGAATCATTTACATACAGGATCAGCTAAACAGGTGTGCTGCTAGAGGTCTTCCCTGCTGCCCTCTGTTTTTACAGCTATATTAAACTTTTATACAGCAAAGTCTAACAAAACAAACAAAATGTAAAGGCAAATTTGAGTAACCTGGGCCATTAGTTTAAAAGTACTGGTCTTATCAGACTCTGGGTTTTTATAGAGAGCCAGAAACTCTGTTAACTTAAGTACTAGGAAAAGATATGACAGAATGAGGTGAAGAACAAAATCAGATTGTGCAATTGAGTTGTTTGCCCTGTTTACATTCAGTGATGTAGGGACAGGCAGCTCTATACTGACACTGCCTTATGTGATGTGTGAAGTTTTTATGAGGTTGATGAGACTTGTTTTTGAACTTTACTGACATCTATTACATTTTGTTTTCTAGTACTCTGTTCTAAAACTGACTAAAATCCTAACTGTTCTCTGGCTTAATGTTGTTTACTTCCCTTATTCAACCTAAACTATTTGTTTCATCTTTCAGGCATTTGAACACTTACAACAATTAGAATTAATAAGGCCCATGGAAAGAACATCAGTAAATGCACAGAGGGAGTATCAGCTGATGAAACTACTTTTGGATAATACACAAATTATGAATGCATTGCAGAAATACCCCAACTGTCCTACAGATGTTAGGCAGTGGGCGACATCCTCCCTAAGCTGGTTATGAGTATAACCATGGTTTCAGTTATGGAGTTTCAGGCATACTTCTCTAAAGAACTAAAAGCTGTTGTCCTTTAAGAAGATATGTTATTACATTTTCTTATATTATTATAAAGATGTATTTTTGTATTTATGGGAGACTGTTAAACATGTATCATGGCTGTGCCTTGCCTTTGAATCATATGAGCAGTTACATGATTTTAAGTTTTAATTCCAGTGATATGTTATAAGTAACTGTTCAAAAAAATAAATATGACTATCTTAGGGATTGAAACATATGCTTAATTTAACACTTGTATTTATGTGGTACATTTGAAGAGTTCATTTCAACCCAGCAGCCAGATATTTTTACAAACTGTAAACAAAGCAGTAAAGAAACAGTGGTTAAGAGTTGAAATGTAATGAGTAATCTTTTGGTCCATTGAGAGGTGCTGCAGTTTTTCTATATTCATGAAAATTTAAGATTCTCTCCCAGACCAAGGTCTTTTAGTTCAGGAGCCTGATCAGTTTGGCTAGAAGTTGGTTCACATGTAAGAAAAAACCCAAAAGTTTGAACATTTTCTTCCAGGCTTCTTAAAATATGGTACTCATACCATCTATGGAAGAATCTTTTGTAGGATGTTTTTAAATGCAATTCTTGGGCATGTTCTAGGAACTAGCATTTGTCTAACAAGCACTTTAGCAAATTCCTGTAAAGCCACTCCCACAAATAATAGAAAATGTATGATAGTGTTAACTAAATGTTTGTATCAAAAAGTAGACCCCCCCAAAGGAATGTACCTTATAAATTCAGGACTCCATAAACTAATGTTAATATTGCTATGTGTTTAAAGTGAAATTTAATAAGCATTCATGAAGTGTTAGTGACTTCATTTATTCAGGAATATTTGTCTATTTGTTTCATAGAAGGGTTACAAAAGACAAAGTCCCTATCCTTGTATAGTTTGCAATCCTTTTAAAATTGTCAACGATGCTGATAATTAGTTACTTTTGTTTACAGGTGAGAAAACTAACACAGTAGTGACCCTGTCCAGAGGATTGACAGACCCTGGAATTCCAGCTCCTTTCGTTGACATCAAAGCTCAGTAATGTGTTTCTTAGTGTGTCTTTTTAAAAGTATACTCTAAGAAACTATTTTCTTGGTTTTAAGAGTTATTGCATTTAGAATGGAGTATGAGATTTCTATGCATAAAAATAGCTCTTCAGTACCTGCAATCTATTCTTTGCATACATAGGCATTGTTAGTTTCCAGATCAATGTTGTTTACTTTTCCACAGTGTTTCATGAAAGCCAAGGCTTGCATCCTGGTTCTATGCAATAGTTTACAGATTTTTAGGGGATATTTTGCCAAAATACTTACATGGTCACATCACTATTAAGAAGCAAGGGTTTTTTTGCACTTGAACTAAAATTGTCTCTTAAAATTTTTTCTGAGCTGTTTTAGGGGAGTACCCTCTGCTTTAAAAGCACTGACCACAAAAGCACCTAAAGAACTGGCTTGAAGACTGCAAATTTTTATCTGTTTAGGATGCCACTCAAAGGTTTGAAAGCCCTCATCCACTTACCTGGCTATGTAAAAAGTACAGAAAAATCCATCACCATCAGTGAAAGAGCTATAAAACAAACTATAAAAGGTAGGTTAGCAAAAGTCACACAAATGAAGCATAAGCCTACATTTCAAAAGCAGTTTTTCAGAGGAAGAATGTTGTGTTCCCCTTTCCATATTCCGTAATACAGGGAAGCTAAAATATACTTAAATGTTTTAAAACTAACTTCATCTTTTAAACTGTTTAAACCATCGTTAATAAAATAAAAACCAGATCTGAAAAGCCCTAGTAAAAACCTTTCAAGAAGAACATAAGCAAATGTGGCTTAAAGATATTTTTATTTACTAGAAAAGGAACGCAGCCTGTTAACCACACAATCAAAAGACTGAAAACCAGGTGAGCAGGCATGTTAGCAGCATCAGTGAGGTTATCACTCCTGTGATCCCTCCACGTGTCCAACCAAAAACTTTAAGAAAAAAGTTCCCAGTTTTGTGAATGTGCAAATGTGAATGACTCGGAAGTATGTGCTGTTTCCCCAAAACTTACATCATAATTCTGTATATATTGATTACATACTATTAACTTTCTGAAGAATCAGTTTTGCAGAGCAACACTAGAAACAGTTTGTCTTTCTATAGAAATTCCTTGCAGATTCCACCATGGTTTGCATTTTCATTTGGTTTTTTTAGAAGAAAATGCCATTTCTTTCAAACCAGTGTAACCTAAGTGTTGCCCCGTCCTTCACCTTTACTCTAAAAAATTGAAAATCCATTGATGTGAACTTCGACATTAAATGTGGGTAGGTGGGGCTCTTCCACCCCCATTTGCTTGGAAAGTCAGGTGATAAACCAAAATTCTAGTGTTCAGAATTTGCAACATTAAAAATGCAAATGAAAGCTTGCTTCCTTGGTGATCCCTCTTACTGATTACCTTAAGTGGAAAATACCAGAATTCTTCCCTTCTATTGGTAAACTGTAGTTGGGAAGTGTAATTTATATTTTTGATGTCTATTACCTAAGTAAGCCACTTTTTAAGAAAAAGTCTGTATGAAAATTGGCAGGACCAACATCTGCTCTTTCAAAGGAACACAATCTGCTTACACAACAAGAGAGAGAAATGCCCTAATTGACAAACCTCCCTTTCACCTGTCCCCATTCTTGCACATTCCAAGGTGTAAGGCTCACTGTCAATTGTAAAGCTTCTGTTCCCATCTTTAAGAATATGTAACTAAAGAAAAACTTCATATGCAAATCATACCATGTTTATTTTTTTTATTTAACTTGGGAATGGAATGGGGATAGCATACATTTTATTTGTACAATATTTAACAATCACCCAAGGTGGGGTTTTATGGGACTTTTTTTTTCTTTTTTGACTTTTTGTTAAATACTTGCAGAAAAAATAGCAAGTACAATTTGACAGTAGTACAACAACCTGTGCCCAAAACACTGACAAGAAATACAGAGTAAAGCTAAAATAATTGTTTACCAATATTTTGAGAGGTAACAAATAGGATATGGGTTGAGACTGCATAAAAAATGTACTGCTGGTTGAATATCTGAGGTAAATGATGTTCAATCAAGATGCTACTTGTATCATTTTGCCCATAAATCAGTAAATAATTTTATGCACATTATACCACATGTTCCTAAAAAGTAATATTTTAAAAAGGTAAAAAAGAGAAACTGGAAAATATCTGTGGCAAAGCATCTTTTTTAAACAGTTAATCAGTTTTTTCCACTAAACTATCCAGGATTTTTTCCTCTCCTACCTGCATTTGACTTAAATGTAGCTGTTATACTACATAGGAGTAAGGACGGGGGAAGAAGAGTTTCTTTATACTTTCATGATAATATGATTCATCTTTAAGTTCTAAACTTTCTTCTTTCTGATTGTATTTTCAAAACATCACCATGAAGGACAGTGCAAGTTCATGGGACCAACAACTGTGAGGCACAGTCTCTGTTCTGGAATTCACAAGGTACCTGTAATAAACATTCAAACAAGAATCACACGTCACATGCTGAAAACTGCCTAGCATCTAAAATACATACAAGAGCGGTGCAGGGCATAGACTTCGAATACAGCCAAACAGTCCATCAGTTTGGACTAGTCCATCAGTCCTATGGCAGTTGATCATAAAGCATTCCTTACACGGAGATCTGGGCAAGGTCAAGAGTGTAAGTTAGAGCAGCAGTTCTGATGTGTGTCATAAAGGCAAAATACAAGACGAATCATAAGGAGCACCATACACATGAGGAAAAATTATTGGGGTCTGTTTACCCCCAAACAAATCATTTTTCTTTCTTTGATCTTTTTTTCAGTATCCCTAAGCTAAAACTTTTAACTAATTTGCCCACTCTACACTGACTGTAAACCAAACGTGAAAATGCCCTGCAAAAGAAACTTTTAACAAGACTAGGTAGGTACAGGACAGGTAGTCACTGGAACATTCTTATTTTACTGCTTATAAAAATTATTTTTCTACCCATGTAGTTCTCAAAAGGATACAGGTTTTATTGTAAAATTGGTTAGCTAGAGTTAAGTACAATACCCAGGATTTCTAAAAACGTTTTCTAACATGAAGAGAAAACTTTATTTTGTGAATAACTGGTCTTATAAATGTAACTCTTTAAGTGTTCACATAAGCCAAACGTTTATCATAATACTCTTTGTTTTCCTTTGACTTTGTTAACTTGTAAAAACAGGATTAAATGTTCAGAACAGGTAGAAATCAGTCTTCAAGAGATGAACAATTTTCATGTATGAACATTCTCATTATTTTACCTTCTTGATTAGTTTCCAGGTAGAAGCAAAACCAAAAAATTGAGAAGCCAAGTACTTTTTGAAATAAAGGTAAACTCAACACTGAAATGGGAATTCTTAGAAATACAACAAAGCCTTGGGTACATTATGTGACCAAGAACACAATTCTCTGTATGGTGTGTGGCACACAGACGACGATGCTGTTACTCTTTTTTCCCTCCCTGCTTAGAGTCTGTTGACCTATGTATTATTTATAAATTAATATAATTTATTCCCAGAGATGAAGTGCATGTTTTATGTAAAATGTAGTGTACTGTGTGGTTAAATAGCCATTTGAAGATAACACATTCACAGTGAGCTCCTGATAATGACACATAAAAAATTCTTTTATAAAATTAACATGGATTTTAAAATGACCTGACAAAAGTACATAGCATAATACTGACTATTTGTTGGTCAGTAATCTAATTAATGTTTTGCTTTGGCCTGTCAATTTGAGAAGGAATCCAATTATATTCTAATGTAATATTGTTTTGAAAAGCACTTTGGCACCTACTTATCAGTTCCATTTTCTCATCAAGGATAAGGCATGAACTATCCTAAATATCAGTTAGTTGTAAAAGCAATTGTGGAAGGAGGCTAAGCTATGTTACCTATATCAACATTGGTTACCTCTAAATGTCATTGCATATTTTAAGTTATAAGTTTAACTTGTTATCCCTGATTTGTTTTAAAGCAGTAACATCTGAAATCTGTGCTTAGAAGTTTAAATCTCTATCCTAGGATAATTCTTGACATATCACAGACATCAAATATTACTCTGACAAGATGGCACCAAGCAGAAATATAGTAATAAAGTTACAAGTCTCAAAGCAGAGAGTGAGGAATTCTGGGTAATGACACTTCCTGAGGTGATTCTAAAACAGTGATCAAGAATGTCCCACACACTGTTTGGTGAAAAGAAATACACTACAATTTTACATATATAAATAGGAAAAAAAATCTATTTTTAAAGAATAAAAATGAAGAGCTTTCCAGTGTTACAGCTCACTTAAAAATTTTTAAATCATGCTTTAAATTTTCAAATAGTCCCCAGGCACAGCACACCTAAAAAAATATGTAGCTAAGTATGCAGTATTTTGGGAACTGGATATAAGATGAAGTTTTTTTTAAACATGGGAGAAAAGGGGGAAATACACCATTTTTTCATTTCAAAAAAACAGCACTTTTTTTTCCCTTAAATCACAAGCTAGCACAAGAAAAGCTAAAACACTGCTTTACAAATGGCCACTTACTGTTGGCACTAAGCATAGCTTACCTTTTTTCTTAAATAACACAGTGAATTTGTAATACCTTGTTACAAAACATGGGTCAATTTATTATTGAAATTTTGTTAGTGTTTTCGATTTTATAATTTAGCAACCGTGGAACTGAGGTATACCTTGTTGAGGGAGGTTAAAGTAATGCTTGGAAGCCTCTTTACTGTACCCCACTTAGATGACTTTGTTTATGTACACAGAACAGCAGCACACTAAACATTCACAAGCTGTGTCATATTGGCATTACAATAGTCATTTATAGAAACACAACAGCAAATGCAATAAAAACAAGTTACCCTTTTAAAATCTGAAATGAAAAGTTTTTGATTTAAAAAAAAAAATAGCAGTAGTTCATTTAAGGAATTAGTGTCTTCGGACAGACATTAAGAAATCTGATGTCAGTTTTCAAACACGTGATTAGCCAGGTCCAAAAAGATCCTTGATTTGGAGAGGGCCACATTCTTCATGTACATTTTTTCAAAAGTTTCCTTATAGAGTTTACAAGTTTTCTCTTAGTTGCGTGTCCTTCATGTATGTCTCTGCTACAGGCAATGCCATAAGTCTCCCAGAGCTACCTTTTGAAATGAGGGTCTTCTTTCTGAGATGTCTAGGACACATCCTACTCATTTCACACAGAAAATAAACTGTAAGCAGTTTCATTAGCAGCTCCAGTTGAGAGTCTTGTTTCTCAGTGTGTACACATGGTGCAACCATCATAGACTAGATTCTTTGGGAGGAAAGTCAACATTTGTCACCATTGTGACCACTGTTACAATGTCCTCTGTGGTAATGATATTTGTTAGTCTTTGCATCTGCGTAATTCTTTCACCTACACATCCAGCTGATAACCTGGCTTCAGCATCGTGATCCCAACATTCTTCTATCGTTTCACAGAGCATTGCCATTCCCTAAAAAGGAAAAAAACATTTAAATATCATAACAATTTTTGTTTTCTATTGGGAACTAGAGTAAAACCCTCATAAAGAAATTGCTATTCTTGTGGGTTAAAGAAAGTCTCAAAATTAGCCAAGTTTGATATCTGTCAGCATTCACTTTCGAATATCTCACATGGAGAGAAGCTCTGAGAGAAAACAGTATTTTTTTTTTTTAAGCACTGGAGATGATCACAGCAGGTGATCTGTTTAATTCCAAATATCTCTGATCATTATTCACAAAGCAAGTAATGTAAACTTAAGCTAACCTTTGAACTGAATTCAAAACTAAGGCTTTGAGAAGTTTACCAATTTTTATTCTTTTCTTAGTTAATATCAGCATTTCTACCTTGCGGATACACAAGTAAGAAAAAGGTTAGGAAGCCACACTTAAGGATTCTCTACTTGGCTTATCCATGTTTCTAGTTATATCTAGAACAAAATAACCAGGGCAATATTGTTCCAGCCTTCACCTTCCTAGTCTCTTATGAACTTGAAAATGATCCAATCAAAATGCAGTAACTGTCATGGAGCGAATAATACTGGGTACTTCACTTTTTAAAACGACATCATATGTGAAGGTGGTGATCAGCAAGGTTACCCAACTCTCCCCACAAGCTCAGTCAGGCACTTGTTTCCCTTGGATACCTTCCAAATAGGGGACACACTGTGACACAGGAACACAAAGCCCCACAGCTCTGACTTCACCATCTCCCTCAGGAGTGTACAGATGTGGCCTTAACTGTATTGTTTCTAGGACTCTAGTATAGAATACCTTGTACCAAGATAATACCTTGTACCAAGATCTATGCCTCAGGAAATCCAGAAAGAAAATGTGCAGAAATATAAATCATTCCTCTGATGAGCATTTTTTAATGGAAATTAAAGTGTAAAGCTAACTATAACTTACAGCATGTTTCTGCCAATAATCTCTTAAAACAGGCCTCTTTTTTTTATGCACAACAACTTCCTGCATGTCTTCAAGAGAGGGATGCTGGCCAATTTCTTCCTCAAATGGCAGCATGTATTCATCTACAGGTCCTAAAATGTAAAAAAGGGGAAAAGTCATTTTAATTCAAATCATCTTGCCTTCCTAACTGAACAGGTTTTCTAAAGCATACTTTTACTGCCTTTTCCTGTCATACACTATAATGACAGGACTGGAAAAGGTCAGTTTTCATTCCAATCCCAAAGAAAGGCAATGCCAAAGAATGCTCAGACTNTGGGGGCAGGAGGAGAAGGGGCGACAGAGGATGAGATGGCTGGATGCATTACCAACTCGATGCACATGAGTTTGGGTGAACTCTGGGAGTTGGTGATGGACAGGGAGGCCTGGCGTGCTGCGATTCATGGGGTCACAAAGAGTCAGACATGACTGAGTGACTGAACTGATGACGACAGGAGAGAAACGCTCAACTATAGTTAAAACCACAAATTTTAGAAGAAATCAAAAAGTCTGTAATTTGGCATGTAACACTGCTAACTATTGTAAGGAGCTACTGCATAAGGAATAGCTACGTCTATATATAGGACACAGGGAACTGTGGATATGTGTATATTAAGTATATAACATCTCTAAGGTACCCACTCCTGCAGTTCAGATCAGACTATAAACAGTAGTGCTTTCCTTTCAGTTCAGTCCATTAGAGCCATCTTTATTCTGACATGCCCTAGCCCCCTACACAATCATACAAGGAGGTATGTACTCTAGAGACACACCTCTACCCTCACAAAAGCTGCCAGATATTCAGTTTGAAAATCACGTGTACTGATTAAACAGAGTTCCTAACAAGTCAGAATGGTACCTTCACAGAAAAGCAAGATTTATTCTGCAATGTAATTTTTTTTTTAACTTAGGCCTACTCAAATACAGAAATTCAATTAGGAGTTAGTAATAACTAGTCATCAAGAAACACTGACCAGAAACTTTATATTCCATTTCATCTTCACAGAGTACAGGTGGCATTACCCTATTTTACCGATGATAAGCTCAAAAAAAGTTCCATAATTTGCACAAGGGCATACAGCTATGATGTAAACTGAATGACTCCTGAGTCTCTGTGAGCCGTCTGTCCCTGATGGGAAATTGGTCACTAATGAGCAACTTCAGTGACCAGATATGTCTGTATATAGATAACAAACCCTGTGTAAGTTCTCAAAACATACCAAATACTCCTGCATATAATTAAGTTAACTGGATCACGAAGGAGGCTATCTAATTCAACCCTAACTATACGAATACTTGGTGGCTGAACAGTCGGGCTCTGCTTGTGCACTTAAGGGTACTGACATTCTAAGGTGTCTGTTACCCTCACTACTCTGAATGTGGTCCACAGGTCAGCAGCATTGACAGGCAGGTTAAAAGAAATATTAGGCCCCACCCCAAACCTACTGAGTCAAAATCTGAATTTTTAAGACTCCCGGGAGTTTGGTTTGCACGTTGAAATTTGAGACTCTCTGAACTAAACCATCAATGACTAACCATCAAAAAAATTTAAAATCACTACTTTAGCAATGTTCACACTGTCCCCTATAATTTCTGACTTGGATCAGAAATGTCTTGCAACTGAGTATTCCATAGCACATGCAAGGTATTTAAGAAATCTAAGCATCTTATCCTCTTATTCCGTAAAAACTTCCCTCATACAAAACAAAGCAGCTCTTCACTCCTCCAAACTCCGATCATATTTCCTTACACTTCTCAGGTATTAACATTTATCCATCGTTCAGCAGGTAAAGAATCCACCTGCCATGAAGGAGACACAGGAGACAAGTGCAGTCCTTGGGTTGGAAAGATATCCTGGAGAAGAAAATGGCAATCCCACTCCAGTATTCTTGCTTGGAAAATCCCATAGACAGATGAGCCTAATGGGCTACAATCCATGTGGTTGCAAAGAGTTGAACATGACTGAGCACGTAAACTCAGAAAACATTTACCTACATGGACAATTCATACCTAACCTTACTCTAGAATTAACTGTCCAAGATACATTTTTATCAACTGAACTGTACATTTTTTATCCCTCATAATACTATATCCAATTGATTTGCTTCAGAGTTATTAGTCAAATTTTAAGCGATGTATTTTTCCGTAACATCTCACCTGCTTTTTTCTGCCTCCATAAATGCACATAATAAATGCATTCATCTTCCACTTTGACCTAAAACACACTGAACAGGTTCTGGATCCACTCCCACACCAATTTTGTCCATTCCTGACCACTGTCCACTAAATTCCCTTTAAAAGAACCTTTCCCAAGTCAAATTTCATATACCAGAGGTAGTCTGTCATACACTGAAAAACTATTACAGTTCTCAGAAATTAATCTTAGAACACAGGTTAAGATAGTTACACCTTTAAAAAATTAAAATTAGAAAAAAAAATCACACTAACATTGGTTTGGGGGTTAGCAGTCAGAAAGTTTTGGAGAAGGCAAGGGCACCCCACTCCAGCACTCTTGCCTCGAAAATCCCATCGATGGAGGAGCCTGGGGGGCTGCAGTCCATGGGGTTGCTAAGGGTCAGTCAGACACGACTGAGCGATTTCACTTTTATGCATTGGAGAAGGAAATGGCAACCCACTCCAGTGTTCTTGCCTGGAGAATCCCAGGGATGGGGGAGCCTGGTGGGCTGCCATCTATGGGGTCGCACAGAGTCAGACACGACTGAAGTGACTTAGCAGCAGCAGCAGTCAGAAAGTTTATCTTATATTCTGATATCCCAAAAAGTGTAACATAATTGGAGAGAAGAGACACCGTCTAAGGAGCACTAAAGACAGTACCCACACTACTATAATTCCTTCACACCAGGAATATAACATGCAGGTTTACTATCAATCAATGTGAATACCTGTTTTTGAAAAGGATTCCAAAGGACTAGGAATCCCTTGGAACCAAGGTGATGTGCTAGAGAATGTAACATGTTTATAATAATGTCTACAGTAGATCAGACTTTCAAAGCTTTGAAGAGGCAGAATCTAACCTGTAGGATAATGTGCTCAGGCATGGAGGACAATGCTAATTCAGTCTGTTGCTGAGGTATATGTTTCCATCATGCAAGTGCTGAATAGCTTCCCAGGACAATGTCTGGGAGGCCAAATCTACATGCAACTCTCACCCAAGAGCTGACTTTAACCCTTAGCTGTCTTAGGACCCATATGACCTGACCAAGGTAGCAGCCCTCTCCCTGAATCTGGATCAGAGTTTCAAACCTAGGCTCTATCACTCATCAACTTGCAGCTAAAATAGACAAGCTACTTAATTTCTATTTAAAATGTGAGTGTCAAATTCCTCACATACAAAACTAAGCTAATAATTACCTCCAAAGTTGTTTTTGGAAATAAGCTAAAGGTATGTGAAGTGCCCAGCAAAGCATCTGGCAACCATAATGAATCAATACATTTCAGTACCTTTCCTTTCCTGCCCTCCTGTCCCCTGCCTCCTGAATTTTCTTTATACTACCACTTCTGGGAGTCTACTTAAAAACCAGCTGTGCTTTATAATATTACCTTTGAGAGTAATCAACCCTTTTCATAAATGTGTAGCAGGTATACACACATACATAATATCTTTTTAAAAAATATTTGTTCCCTTACCATCTGCAGCAGTACAGCGAGAAGCCAGTTCCCACAGGACTAATCCCATGGCGTACATATCTATCCTCAAAAATGCATCCCTTTGGAAGTTGATAGCACCCTCTAACACCTCTGGAGCCATATACCTTCGGGTACCCACCTGAAAAAGATGTTAAAAGCAAATAGCAATTACTAACCTTGTGAACTGACATTTTATCATTTGTAAAGAGAATCAAGACCAACTGTGGTCTACTATCAGGTAAGATAACTAAATTTTGACCACCAGAATTTTATTCCATTTCAAGTAATACAACAGTAATGGAAACAGTGGAGGCAACCATGAGTAGGGTGTGCTTAAATAAAAGTACTATGCAGCTCTTAGAAAACCATGAGGTAGATCTAAAAGGACTGACATGGAAAGAGTTCTAAAAATACTATAGGATGAAAACAGCAAAGAACAAAGCAGTGTATATACTAAGATCCCTTCAGGATACACTTAACAGATATATCAACACACACTATGCCGGTTTAGGCTTAGACTTTTTCCCCCTTCTGGAAGTAATCACAAACTGAACAATGGTTATTTGTGGAGAGAGGATGGAACAGAGAAAAAATCTGTATACTTTTTGACTGTACACTGCTTGAAGTGTATCCTTAAAAAAAAAATACACTGAGTATAACAATACAAAACATAAAGCAACTTAGCCACATAAAGGATAAACTTTCTAAAGTTCTATTTGCACAAAATCTATGTGTTTCTTCATGAATTGTCTTATATTCTTTATTGATATCTGTCCCTAACAGTTTGCTATTTCTTATTAATGCAACTGTGATTACCAAGCTAGTACAGCTGACTCTGGTTGGTGCTTGACAAAATTCATCTATTTAAAAAATTTCTGTGTGATACCTGGGTAGTCACAATCCACTTGAGTTTTAGGTCTAGGGGGTGGCCCAGATATTAGTATTTCCAAAAGCTATATTATTAAGTTACTGTGAGCTACGCTAGAAATTGGGCAATTACCTGTAAATACACATTTAACAAAGGTATTAAGGAAAAAAAAATATTGCTCACTAAGACCCTAAAGTTTGTTTCTAATTCATTTATTAATAATAAAAACACTTTAAAGAGTAACTTTCTCTTTTTTGCCACTTTAAATAACTTTTAATTGTGTTATAAGCAAGCTTTTCCCAAAAGTCTTTTCTCCTAAAGATAAATGCATGTCATCCAAAGTACTTCTATTTTTATGAAATGATGACATCACCTTTTTTTAGTATAAAATGTCTTCTCTTTTATCAACTGATGATGACAAAAGATAAAAATCATTTTTTTCCAGTGTTCTTTGCAAAACATAAACTATTCAATAACATGCATTTGAAATATTCTGGTCCGTGAAATCTAAAGGAATCAGTGATGTATTATTTATTATTATACATACATGTAATTATATATTATTGTTATGTATTATTATTTTCACCCATGTCATATAACCCAATCATGAGGGCATTAAAAGATATGAATGAATCCCCTAAGTTTGTTTTTTGTTTTTTTTTAAAGGGAGGGATGGTATGTTAAGTTTATAAGGTGCCAAAGGATTGAATTCTTTGGAAAACTTAAGTCTTAAAATAATCAGCTCAGAAGTTTGGTCCTAGACTTCCTGCACAATCTCCCATCTCAGCAATACTCCACAAAAATGCCTTGCTTCCAAAATACATATGCTGTCAACTTTCTAGAACTATGACTGTTGACTAAATTCTTAAATCATTAGTCAGTACTGCCAAAATTTGTTGTGCTGTGTTCTTGGAGACCAACAGCATACACTGGGCAAAAAGAAATCTGAGAATCAGGTGATCAAATAATTTGCATAATTTGAAAGATGAAGCAATGATTATAAAAAATCACTTGGCTTTGTAAGGAAATAACATCCTTTTGGACGAATTGTTTTGAAAACACATTTCCTAGCCTCCGTTTCTGAGAATAAAACATATGGATATTCTTTTCCTCTCTGGCCTTCCTTACAGGCTTCTATTGCTGAGATCTCTGTGTAAACTTCAATTAACTGTAGCTTATCAGGCTCCTCTGTCCATGGGTTTCCCAAGCAAGAATACTGGAGTGGGTTGCTATTTCCTTCTCCAAGGAAGTTTCCAATCCAGGGATCAAACCCAGGTCTCCTGCAATGCAGGCAGATTCTTTACCATTTGAGCCACTAGGGAAACCCCAAGTTAAAGCTAGTGAGTTAATATTAAGAACTCCCTAAAAGAATGAGGCCTATTAAAATGTGTTAGAGTCTTTGATTAGTTTTAAAAATAGAGTCCTATAACATCTGAATTTAGATGAACTCCTTGATCTAAACTACCATATGAAAATATCTTCCTCAGCAACTTTAAAACTTAAGACAGTTATTTTTATATTAGATGCCAAGTTAATAACCACCACAATAATTTTAGACCAACTGATTCCAGACCAGCCATCTAAGAAAATATGGGACAAGATTATTTTTCCTTAAAAGTTTATAGTTACTATCCTTACCTGTCCATGGGTATCACCTGCAGACTTGCCAGCCTCAAACTTTAACGCCAACCCAAAGTCAGCAATGCAGGCTGTCAGATTGTTTTTCAACAGCACGTTTTTACTTTTGATGTCCCTTGCAAACAGAAAGAGAGACAAAGTATTCAAACTCAGTTTAAGCAATTTATCTTTTAAATTTTTTGACTCTGACTAGGAAAAGAGACTATGTATGCTATAAAAAAAAAAAGTTAATTGAAAATATGAAATACAGAAAAAGGGAGAGGGAAAAAAGCTTAAGTAAAGTCTCCATATAGCTTGAAGCACAAGGGTACAGTGACCAAGTCCTATCCACCACAGGGACAATAGGAAGGAATTCTCCCCATAAAGCCATTTTATAAACAGCTGCCATTCTAAAGATACTGTCCAGCTTTCATGTTATCTATGTCACTCCAATCTACCATTCAAAATATTTTTTAAGAATATAAGCATATTTCAGTTTAAAGTTAGAAATTCTCACTGACACTTCAGTTTAAAAACCAAAATGAAAAAAATTTCAAATAATAGCAAGATTGGAGTCTTTTTGCCTGTTGGCAGAGGCCTATATTTTAAAATGGTCCCTTATTTTAATGGTTCTTATTATAGTCATCAACCTGGCTGTACAAAAAGCATCCCTAGGAATGTTTACCAGATAAAAAATTTTCACCATTTTTTGGATCCTGGTGTTCAGAAAAGAGTAACCATTTTAAGGCAATCAGATCTCCTCCTCTACACTCCAGCCTCAACTAGTTCATGCCAGAGATAACTATACCCCAGGCAAACACATCTATGTCATAAGCAATGGTTAAATTTATGTGTGCAGAAACAGAGACCCACAAATAATACAATATCCAGTTTTAGACTCAACCGATTTTTAGGTACCCTACTTAAAGTAACCTTTGGAGGTTCACAAGGATTATTTCCCATAGGACTATGTGAGGCAAGCAAAAATTCAGGAAGAGGCAGTTAGACTGTATACAGGAAGATGAAGGGGAGCTACTTCAGAAGTGGAAGTCATGTAAGGTTTTCAAAATTGGAACTGAAATAAAAGTAATGCTTCCCTGCAACCTAAAACACCACCAGCACTCAAGTACTAGTTCCAAGAGTCAGTTAATTTAAAACAACCATCTTTAAATTGAACATAAGATGATAAACTGATCCCAGGTTCAAGGAAGTTAAATTACAGTGGCAAACTGAATCCCATGTTTAAAGGGAACTAATGTTTTCCCTTTAAGGATCTGACTGTTGTTGGGTCCAAGTACTATTCACTGAAAAAGGAAATTTAGGCAACCCAGTTATTCAAATCATGCCTCCCATCACCTCTGCTTCAGTAATGATCACGTGGTCATTCAAAACACAACCAAAAATATATTCGAAAAAATCTCTCGTTAATTACATCCTCTTATACCTATTTATAATCATCTTTTAAGTAAATCATGTTTTGACGCAAAATAAGTTTCTCCTTTGAGATGAATATACTTTCATTCTTAACTATGTTTTAGGAAATAAGACAAATTGAAACATAAGTCAATCATTAACCTTTGATCATGATGTTAATATATATCATCCAAAATACTACCTGGTCAATCTCAAAGCTAATTTGAAAAACAAAAATCAAATGCCTCCAACAGCATGATTAAATAACTAAGGGAAAAATTTTGCCCAATGGTTTGAAAGTTTAAATAATAAACAAATACTGAATTATTGGGGAAAATAATATAAATTCAGCTCTACCTGTGAGATATGGCGGGTTTGTGGCCATCTTTTAGGCCAGGTATATCCTCATGTAAATATGCCAATCCTCTAGCCATGGTTTCTGCAATATGACACAATTCATTCCAAGAGACCACATTAGCCTTAAGAAAGTCTGATAGTGAACCCTAAAGAAAGGGGGAAAAAAAACAACTTATGTTCTTGATAAAAGCCATGTGTATATGAAGACTTTCCTTTTTACTTTTAAGAGGTTATGGAAGGCGACACAGCCTTCCTTTCAGTGAATAATATCCAAAGTCTGCTTCTTTATGAATGGTTTTAAGTTTCACGTTAATAAACATTTGAAAGGAATACCACTAATCTTCCAAGGTTTGCTATAAGTATAGTCAGTTAATTTCTCATTTAGAAGACAAAATTTAAAAGAAAAAAAAAAGATTATTGGAAATCTAAAATTCTAGAAAATATTTTAGAAGTTACAATATACTGCTGACTATAGAGATGTTATATCATAGGACTAGGAGAACAAAAAATTAAAATATATCAACTAACCTAAAGGATCTTCCTCTGGAGATCACTGACAACCTTTTGGTCAAGAATCAGAGAAATAGCCACTTTTTTCTGACAATGATGAAACTGACTGGCAAAAATAACCCAATTTCCTACTTCATTAATGAATACTTTCATACTAACTCTGAAAGTAGAAAAATCGAGGAAAAACAGCAAATGTGTTTTGGTGGTAACTACCCTACAAATTAGTGACAAATCAAACATCAGATAAATTTCCTGACCTTACTTTTGTCACTAAGCGACACTGATTAAAGAATTTTAAGAAACAAAATTCAAGTTGAAAAATGGCTTGTGTGATAAAGGTGGATGGTAAATGGCAAATGAAAATTATTAAGCATTGGCTATAACCCTGATGCTGGGAGAGATTGGGGGCAGGAGGAGAAGGGGACGACAGAGGATGAGATGGCTGGATGGCATCACTGACTCGATGGACGTGAGTCTGAGTGAACTCCGGGAGTTGGTGATGGACAAGGAGGCCTGGCATGCTGCGATTCATGGGGTCACAAAAAGTCGGACACGACTGAGTAACTGAACTGAACTGATACTAAAATAATTATTTGTAAGAAAAGTAACTGCAGCACAAGAAATCAGGGACAAAAGACTGGTATTATACAAGTAGGGGGTTAGGCGAAAAAGTTGTCATCTTTTTTTTTCTATTAATATAAGTTACTTTTAAAACAGNCAAAAAGTCGGACACGACTGAGTAACTGAACTGAACTGATACTAAAATAATTATTTGTAAGAAAAGTAACTGCAGCACAAGAAATCAGGGACAAAAGACTGGTATTATACAAGTAGGGGGTTAGGCGAAAAAGTTGTCATCTTTTTTTTTCTATTAATATAAGTTACTTTTAAAACAGGTTTTTATTTATAAAGATTAACCAGTAACACCCTGTTCCCAGAAAAGTAAGTGAGGGTTAATGTGCCAACATTAGGAAAGTAAGCCAACTCTGACTTTACTGAGTTAAAATGGAGATTATTGATAGTTCTACCTTTTCATGAAATGCTGTGATCAGCCAAAGATCCACATCAACGCTGGTGCCTCGTTTCTCTGCACCAATGAACTGCAGTATGTTCTCATGCTTCATTCCAGGCAAACTATAGACTTCATATTCATTCTGCCATGACTGTTTATCCTAGAGTTAAAAAGAAAGAAAAATAAGAATACAAAGAACACAGCCAAATAAACCATATCTAAGAGATTACTCCAGTAAGTTCTAAGAATTTTTTTTAAAGGCTAAGTATTAAAAGATTCTTTGGTTTTCTTTTGTCCTATTTTTCAATAAAAGAAAACTCTGACAACAGATAACAGCTCCATACTAAATGCCTGCCCTGCCCCATTCCCTCAAACATACTTTTTTGTGTCTCTAATTTGTAAATGTAGAAGTTATCAGAAATGCTGCACTTCTGAATCTTAAAAATGGCAACATGTTCCATAGACAAGTTAGTAACTACAGTGTAATTTCATCATAGTGTGAAGTTATGCTATGTTACTATTAAGAATATATTACTATGTTACTATTAAGAATAATCTCTCTGAGACATGAAATTCAGGGAGAATGACTTCATCTAAATAGAAAATAAATTTTTTTCGAAGACTAACAGTATGTCAAACATTCTTAACAAAATGTTTAGAAGAAAGCAATACAATAATTTGAAACACCACAGACTCACTTGTGCCTGTAAGTGATCCATACCTCTTATGTGTTGTGTCTACTTACAAAGGATTAGTTTCTTTTCACAGTGGGAGAATAATGAAAGAGGGAGGCATAGTGGTTACGAACCCTCTGGAACCAAACTATCTAAGAATCCCTGGCATATTATATAATCATTCAGTTTCCTCATTAGTAAAACAGGGACTGTGGTGTCTGCCTCACAGGGTTGCTGCATTATACATGTAATGTGTGTTGTATTATATGTATGAGTAATACATGGATACGTATCAGTGCGTACTTACATATGTAAAGTACCTCTATCTGACACAATAGAACCATTCAATAAAATGTTAGCTATGGTCATTGTTGTTACACTCATGTTAATCCAAACACGTCCTCACATGAAATAAGAACACTCACTGGCCCAATAGACTTTTCCTCTGAGAACTAAACTATACTTAACAGTATGTGCCTTGCTACCAAAAAAAAAGTAATAGACTTCTTCACAGACTCTAAGAAACAGGCTTTCAAGAAGGTAAGACGGCAAAAGTCTAGGTATGTTAGACAAAGAAACTGAATTATTTTGGTGTAAGGAAGGTCTACAATATAGGTGCAGGGGAGCGGTGAAACCTGCATCAAAACACCCAGCCAGGATCCTAATACCATGCATGGCATTAGCCACAGGTGTGAAGAAACAGACAACAAGAACAAAGGGGTCATCACAGATCTACACCACGAATGGAGCAAAACTAAAGGGTAACTCAGAGGTGTGTGAGACCAGGGTTTTATGAGGTTGGCCTCTAAAACAAAAACAAGTCAACAGTAAACCAATTATTTGGAGTCAGCTGACTGCCTCTGAAAATTCACCAAACAAAATGAAACAATTACATCAATACTCAAAAGTAGAACAAAATCCAATCAGTCTAGTAATACTGATGTATCTCCAAACAGTAATTCTAAAACAAAGCACACTACTCTTTCATTATTCTGCTTTATTTGTTTTTTCTGGTAATGTCAATGGGACATTAAAAATTAACCACTCAAACAATGAATTTTTTTATTTTTAATTAGAATCATCTCTGCCTTTGTGTACAACTTTTATTGGCAAAAATATGTGCATATACTGAAATTCCACCACTCCAAACAAACATAAATGTTGTATGATTAATTTCTCAGAAGAGAAGACAGACATAAAAGGGGAAACCATTTTCCCCAGTAGCACAAAACCACCCTGAAACATCTGGCTTGTATTTTCAGACTGTTTCTGATTTACAATGACCTAACCAGTTGCATCTTTTAACAAATATATGCATATCAGAAAACTGCAATAAACATACCTGTATTGGAAATATTTTCACAGCCACATATTCATTGAGTAACTGGGCTTTCCACACACAACCAAATCTTCCCCTTGCTTTCACTTCTAATAACTGTAATGGCTTCAAACCTAGTAATGGAGAAGGTGGGGGTGGTCCTGGGTCCTACAAACAATAATAGTATTATTTTAAAAAGCAGCACATGATACATATCACTTCTAAATATCAGAAAAAAGTGAGTATACTAAGGAATCAATTGACAAAAATGGTAAACACATACAAATGACATTAACTTCAATCTTGACAAAACAGAGTTCTCAAGCATTACTAATTATCTACAGTGATCACAAAGCAAGGAGCTTGAGTACAGTTTTCATAATAACATTCAACACTATTACTGTGTGTGTGTGTTTGATTGCTACATATACATAGCAATCAGGAGAAAATATCTTTTTGATCCAGTCTCATTAATTCTAAGATTTTCTGTAACCTTCCAAGATACTACTAATAGTATCTCAATTTCATCCAATTGATATCTCCTTATAGAGTAAGGATTTGAAAAGTAACAGAACAGCAAAATATGGCTATGCATCAAAAACCCACTCCTCAAAATCCATTACTTTCTCCAATGAGTGTTTAGCTTCAACTCTTTTTCACTAATATCAGAAATACCCACGGATATTTTCAAGTACATTACAAGTATTTCAAATACAAAGCACATATAAAAATACTTAAGTTAGTATTGCTATAACCAAACTGCTCTGTTCAATCTAATTTTTCCACCCAGTAACACTTCATCCTTTTGCTTATAATTATTTCCCAGAATTGACTGAGATAGTATTCTGGGAATTAATGGCAAAGAAAACACAAATTATAATTCAGAAAATAGGTGGTCACATTAGATGATATGCTATGGTAAATGAAAGAGAAGTATACTGCTATAGTTAATTTTTTAAATGGAGCAAATATATAAATAGGAGTACAGCATCACCAGGGAATCCTGTACCAAGTGAAGTGCAAACCCTTCGCAGAAAGCATTGTATTAGTTTAATATCTGCAAATAAAGCATGAGCAAGGAAGCCTTTTGGAAAGCTTCTAGAGATGTTTGAAGGCCTGGATAATGAATACTGTAAGAAGTAACTAAAATTTCTGTAGCAACAGACTTTATGGCACTGGGTGCAGCCTAAGATGCTCAGTAATTATGTCACCCCCTTCATCAATGCATGTCTTTCTGCCTTTACTCTCCCTTTAAAAACAAAACAAAACTCCTCTTCTAATGCCTCAAGACAGTTAGTGCTCCCTTTAGGCATTAATCAGCCCAAGTGCCACTCAAGATTTTTAAAAGTTGACATCTACATTAGAAAGATTCTCAGCAATAGAAACATTGCAAAGTATTAAAGAGAAAATATAATGTAATTTCTTCTTCTGAAGTAGACAATCTTTCTAAAAATCCTTTGTGAATTCTTATTTTAAAACAGTATGGTAAACCAGAAGACTTCCTGTGACCCATTCTAACATCAGATAAATTTTAAATGTCTACAGAAGTTGTGTGTCCTTCACACATTCAAAATATGAAAGGTTAGCAGAGCTAAAGATTGTTTTAGTTAACAAAGTGATAAGTCAAGGACGTCAAATGTAACCCTCACAGAAGTATGGCCCCTCAGTGGGAGGGGAAGCAAGACTGATGTTTACCAGTATTAAACCCTCCCTCCTTCCCTCATCCCCTGACTGATCAAGTGGGTCTGTAGTAAGAGATCCCACTGATAGGGACGTAGGACTTCTGCGGACGTGGAGACAGAGGGCAAAAAGCCGAAAACCACTCTTCTAAAGGCAAAGAAAATCACTCAGTCCTCAAAATTGAAGAATTATTGGATAACTGCATAAAAGAATAATTAGGCTAACTAGAGAGAAAAAGTTCAATTTGAAAAACTTTATAACTACAAGGTTAAAGTCAATGATTCCCTCATCTTTTAGAGAAAAGTTAGAAAAGTTGAGTTTTCAAAGCAGGGATGCCAAAATTAAAGCATGCAGATGAGGGCTGAAAGCTGAAGAGGGAAAATAACCAAGTAAAAAGTAAAATGGTACTATACGTACACACTAAGATTTGTAATAACTTTTATAAACTGACTGATAATGTCTCTTTAGATAACATACACATTCTTCATTCTCTCCTCTAAAGAGTACCAACCATGTGTATACGATCCAGTCTATAAAACAGGATTTAGATGACTTAATCCACATCTCAAATTAAGAAAATATTAACTGTTCAAAATAAGATTTTAATGTAATATTAAACTTAATTTTAGGAAACAAAAATTTCCAATGCTTATATTAAAAAAAAAAATCACTAGATGTTTTCCAAATGTATAGTTAAACTTTAAAAAGTTCTTGTTAGTTTTCAAGACTCCACTTACAAAGTTTTGAAGCTACCATTATTTTGGTAAGAAATCTTAGATCACTCTCTTAATGATTATTACCATTACGGTCAATATTATATATTAACAGTCTGAAATATGCTTTGTCAAAATTACCTTAAGAAGCTTAAACTGACAACAACACAGGCCAGTTTTCAAAGGGCGAGAAAAAGGTCTAAAAAGTCAGCACCTACAAAATGTCAGAACTTTTAGAAATATGTGTTTTTCAACAATATTCTATAATTCTTGGAAAGGTCAGATTAAAAATGAGAACTCTGTAAGATTATAACTATAAAATCTATAATATCAATCAATATATCTTTTTGCTTTTCTAGTAAAAGATTATTAGAATATTCTTCTAATTCATACTTTTCAGCTCTTCATTACATTTCCACGAAGCTTTAACAGCTTCTCTTACATCTAGCTTGTATTTATCCTATAACCTAAGAATACTAAAAATGATTTTCAGTTTATTAGCATCATTTTACTAATTTACAAAAAGCTCAACACTTGATTCTAGGAATAAAGATTTATACCTTTAAAATACATGAACACCTCGGGAGACAAATTCAAACTTAAACTTCACAATGACAACATTCTAATGTTATCCATAAAGCATGGCCTTGCCCTGCTACAGAGAAAAACTACTTCTGGAGGGACGACTATAAGGACTACAGAATTCCTGAAAACTCCCTAAGCTCCGGTTCTCTTGCAGTACCCATGTTATATTGCCCAGTGAAAAAGACACACATTAGAACATGGCTCTGATCACCTCTCTTCTCTACCCCATTGTATCTGAAAACTATGGCAGCAGAAGACATCGTGCTGAGAAGCCGCACAGAAATAACAGTGGCCACCACCCTAGCACCACTACCCTGCATCATTTCTATAACCAAGAATGCATACAAGATTAGAAGCGAGGAGCGGTAAAGCAGTCTGCGACCATTTTGCTCTTTCTAAGTTCTCCACATGAAAGGCCAATTCTAATCTAAATAAAAGCCTTAAAACTTCCAGACAGCAAAAGATCAAGTTATAATTCCTCTAGCCAGTCCATTTACTAAAGATGTCAAAGATGAAATAAACTACCTGAAAATAAAGATTTCACATTAAAAGATAATGGATTCAATGATAAAGTCAGCACCTGTTAAAAATGAGCACATGCTGACATTAATGACGTAGTATAAAAATTAACCAATCCAAGGTTTTAAGGCTAAAAATTTAGCCATTAGGTGTTAACTTATAATCAACTAAAACAATCGTTTCCACATTTCACCTTAGGTAAGTATAAACATTGTTAATAATTCTTTAAAACCCAAAACTAATGCTATGATAAAATAAATATTTTTAATATTATAAGTGGAAAAAACTGTAACATAAATTTATAAACTATAAAGGATGCACAATAAGGCAACAACAACAAAATCTAAGAACAAAATGTTTAGTATGCATCCACAGAGTCCCACAGCCATAAAACAAACATCAACGCATCTTACCTCTATCATTATATGAAAGGCGTGCTTGTGAAGAAAAAACACAGGCAAAAGAAATTACGATTTATATCCAGAATGAAATGAAAAATGACACATCAAGTTACACAAGTGAAGGAAGGAGAATAATGATTTCGTTTTTTAAAAGTTGGCAATGATCCAATGCATCATATTTTTAAAATGAGAACTAAGAACACTTTCCTTATGAACAGAGGAAAGTAATATATATATATTTTTGATGTTGGACATTATCAGATAAGAAGTATTATATAGATGACTCTAGTATGATCCCAAGTTACTTGATCCAACAGACTTCAAGCCAGCAAATAAACTAAACTGAAAGTCTTAAATAATTTTTGCATTTTTCTAAGACGTTGTAGGATCTAAACTGTAAAAGTGGGGGGGGGGGGGAAGAAGAAATTAAAT
>SJYA01000437.1:1150890-1185282 GCA_006410615.1 Neotragus moschatus | reverse complement strand
AAGGCAGGGGGAGGGAGGGGGGGGGGGGGGGGGAAAAGAAGCAATTTAATTAAGCAGCTATGGGTTGGAATTGGATTGTAGACACCAGAGGGCAGTATTGCCTTTAACAAAAACTGTAAGAGCAGCCCAAGAAATTTTTATATCGCTAGACTTGAGTTTCTCAGATAGTTGTCTTCAGAATCTAGAATCTCCAGCTTTCTGAACTACTGCATTCTCCCTTCATGGAAGATAGAAAAATCCTTACAGTGAGACAGAAAAACATTTCTGATGCCTGTGTGGGTATATACAACATAAATAATACAACTAGGGTAAGAAAGTAAGATAGGAGAAGAGTAAGATCAGAACTGAGTAGATCACAGTGACAGGCCAGGCCCGGTAACTATTTACCCAGCCACAACCAGGGTAAAGAAGTCAGTTAGTGATGGCCCTGGGGAGAAATTCACACGTTCTTTCCAGGTGCAGGACACTCAGATACTGAATGAGATTCTCATTTTCCTAGTCATCCCAAAATAAGTAAGGTCCCAATTTAAAATCAAGAGAAATGCTGTCACAAGTGTAAAGAAAGGCTTCAAATCCCTCCAATCACTGATCATATTTCCCCAGTTTCCAACATTTCTACAGAGAACAACAGGACTGACAAAAAAGAGTTGACAACTTGTTTGTGTGTACCAGCTGCTTAACTAGTTTTTCTTGCTTCTTGATTTTCTCCTGTGATAATGATTCAGAATTATTTAATAATTCACCTAAAAGGCTTAGCTAATCCCACTATCAAAACATCTTCTCAGTACTCCAGAGTAAAATTTATCCCTTAAAAGGAATACATGCCAAATAAGTAACTGGGCTGTAGCTTTCCAAAGCTTAAACATCTCTCAGTTTTTGTTTCTGTGCCAGTACTTTCAGAGACAAAGATGTCACTGTGCAAGCAGGTGCCGTCCATGCATCTTATCAAGAAGTGTACCTTTGCTCAATATACCTCTCAATCAATGAGTATTGGAATGAGCTATAAATAGCCAATCCAAGCAAAACAAGAGACACCAAGAACAGGCCTCAATAGGAATCAAAAAAAAAAAAAAAAAAATAGTGACTAAAATACACAAACAGATGAAAAGCAACTGAACAAAATAGTCTGGATTCACAACTTGGAAAATGAAACCTGAATACCATGCACTGCAACTGGAGATAAGAGTGAAAACAAAATCAGCACATTAACGTCAAGTAATTAGGCTGCCAGATGAGAAATAGACTTGCTGCTTATTCCGTAAGGGAAAAAGAAATTTAACTATTTACAAATATCAGAAAGGAATGAATAATATTTCTGTATTCATTCAATAAATCTTTACCAAGCACCTAGTTTGTGCCAGGCACTGGCTACCCAGGCTCTCCTGACACTTACTATACAGTGTGGGGGAAGAAAAACTAATCAAAGAATCCTACTAATTAATGTATGATCCTAACACAAGAGCAATAAAAAGGAATTTGGTTACTGTGAGCATCTATAAGGAGAAACCTAACAAACACTGGGCAAAGTGAATAAGAGAAGATTTTCTGAGGAGAGGATCTCTGAGAAATATAATTTAAGTACTAGAGGGAGGCAGATTAGGTAGAAAAAACACAGTATTGGGACACATTCTAGATTTCTGACTCATGTAGCCAAATGGTTACTGTCCATTTAGTGAGAACTAGGTTTAAGAGAGATCATTACCCTTGTCTATTAAGTGCTTGGAGACATTTAAGTGGAGATATTCAGTAGGCAGTTATATATACAGAACCAGAATACAGAGAACTCTTTCTGGAAATATGGATTTTACATACTATAAATAAAAATATAGGAAATGTACTATAAGTCTTCTCTTATTATTTAAACCATTCCAAGATTTATATTTATACATACTTTTTAAATAACTCACTCAACAACTTCTTCGGACCATCAAGAAGAATTGAGTACTCTTTAAGAAAAGTATTTAAAAATCGACAAATTTGGGACTTGTCTCTTCTAATCATCTAGTAATCTTACATTCTAAGAAATTTTACAATTGCAAATTTTAAAAAGGACTACTGCCAAGCTGACAGAAATAGAATATGTAAAGAAATAATATAGTATGTGTATCAGGACAAATGTTTCTGAGCTAGGGAAAGCAAGACATTATACATTAACAGATTTGATAATACTGACACTGTCAAATGCACAGCCATGATTCTATCCAATCAGATCTTCAAAATTTCTCTGTGATATATCAACTCCTACTTTCCACAGTTTCTCCTCATCTAACTCTTTCCGAAAGTAAAGAGAGACCAAGGTGGCTGAATGAGGATTTTGAATAAGCTCCCTAAGAAATGACTAGCTCATCAGTGAAGCTAGCACTGGGATTATAAGTCTGAAAGAGATATTGCAGCCATGCCCATTCTTCTGGCTGCTGCTTAGAAGCACCAGGTTTACTACTGTGTACAGAATAAATTATATTTTTATTTAGCATTTGTATTCTGCAAGTAAAGGAGAAAAAAGGAAAAGGATCATGCTATACAGTAATAATTGTGATATGGTAAAATTGACATGTTGATCTGCAAAGCAATAGTGCAAAGTCACTATAAAAAACTGTTTTAAATTTAATTTATATACTCTAATCCCTCCCTTTGTCTGACTTTAGTTTTTTATGGACCTGACCTAATAATTTATTGAAATAAGCCAATCAGTTAAAACTAACTCAATGGATAATACTCAAGACATAAATGCTCAGGCTTTGCCGCTCAGCAGACTGACTCTAGGCCAAGTCACTTCACTTCTGTATGCCTTGATTTTCTTATCGCTAAAATAAACATAATAAAATAGAACCTACATCATGAGTATTGAAAGATTACATGAGCTAATATGTATAAAGTGCTCTGTACAAGTGCTTGACAGAGTACTCAAAATGAAATTTTTCCATTATTTGAAATTAACTTCAAAGTACTGATATACATATATGTGTGTGTATCTCAATAGTTTCAAGTTAATTTCAAGTAAAATGATTTCAATACATCAGTTTTGATGTTGAAATCAACAACTTCAAAAAATTCTTCCTTTGGAGCACAATTTTGAGGTGGCTGGCAATTAACAGCTAACACTCACTGAGCACTTAAAATGAGCCCACCATCCCACATGTGGCTCTTCTCCCCATCACCACGGAACTGGAATCCTTTCCTCCATCTTTGCCCAAATTTACTGAGGCAACTCCCTTTTTACTTTCTTCACCCTTCCTTTCCAAGCAGCAAAGTCAAACAACCAATCAACCAACTTATTTTTATTGCACCTACATGTTAACTGTGGGCTCCAAAGAGGCCAGCAAGGACTGGCCCTGAGCCACTTGATACTGCGCATCAAGCACAGGGCCTGGCATGCCCCGCACAGTGGGCACTCAAGCAGCAGGTGAACAGCTCAGCAAAAATAAAACCAACCGACGTGAACACCTCCAGCCTACCTGATGCAAACAGCTTTCACTAACAAATGGACTTCTTCATTTTTATTATTTCAAATTAATAGAAAAAAGTTTGACAGCAATGAAGTAGCTAGGAATGATGGAGCAGATTGAGGGTGAGACTCAGGAAATAAAAAATACAGAGAAAAGCAAACTCCCTTCTTTCTACCTACCATCTGCTTGGCAGACAAGGAAAAGCCAATATTAGGCACTCTGGTCTATATGCAACAGCCCCATCTGCAAACTGGCAAATGGGACGGGGCCCCTCCACAGGCCAAAACTGATCTCAAGATTTTTTAATTTAGTATGTTATTTTTAGAAATAAGGTGTTTCGATTAATCTTAATGTGCAGCTTCAACTTATTTTAAGCTTTTAATACGGACTCCCCCTTCTCCCTCCCCCCTAGTCCCCCGACACTTTCACTTCTTCTCCCCTGCCCTTCTTTTTTGCTTTCAGCCAATCCAAGTGGATCTGTCTATATACTTCTAAGAGAAATAACTTATACACACCTAGAGCAACACTTTGTCAAGCTTCAGCATGTCTATGGATCATTTATGACAGTTCTCTCTACAATTAGTTAGTATACCTAAAAGTTGTAATTTAGGTTATAATACAAAAATAATAACACAGAAAGCATTTCTAGTAGCCCTGTACTACTTTTGAGGCATGAATGGGGAGGGTGGAATATGCTCAAGACTATACAGAAGCATTATATCACCATATTTTAAATATCCTAAAATAATACAGTTAAAAACTACTTGTGAAATGTAAGTTCTAGCCCTTAGCAGAAACCTAACACAAACTCTTAAGTCAATAAAACATCAACTTTTGGTATTTTGTGAGCATGCATTATGCTGCACTAAACTTCATTTAAAAACATCACTCAGTCAGAAGAAGATAGATTAGAAAGTACTGAGCTGAAAAGATATCCTCAGTATACTGTTAAATAAAAGGAAAGTAACTATAGAATAACATTTTATAGTTTATAAAAAAGAAAAGTATATATTCAAACAAGATTAGAGAAAGATGTCAAAAGATACACACCAACCTCAAACTGGTTATTTCAGTAAACTGATAAAGGAAAAGGAGGAACAAATGATTGTTTCTTTTTTTGGATATACTTCTTTCTGTATAGTTTGTATTGCTATAACAAGCAACCATTTGTAATTAATAGAACAGAAGGTGAAAGAAAAATCAAGAGAAAAGTGTTCACAAACCTCAACCATTTAGCAATCAACCTATTTCAAGATGCACTTCTACAGATGTAATATTTATTTTGTAAGTAAAACTGAATATTAGCATATTAAATATTCAATAAAATTCAGTAAACTTCTCCCTGCATTCTTCCAAAATAAGGGAGCAGCACACTTTCCTAAACAGACTTGGCTGGATACTATTATGCTGCCCCTTTAGTATCTTCTTAATTTTAAACATATATAGACTTAACAGGAAAATCCTACAACCCATCATCAAAGATGGCTTGGTTTCCTGATGGATAGTAATTTGACAGAGCATGAAACATCAACTTATAATTACTATAATATTAAGGTCAACAGGATTATTTTGTATGCTCAACTCAATATTCTAAACATCTAAAAGCCTTTAGTCCTTACCAAAACCTAGACAAAATGTCAGGATGCCAGGACTGAAGAGACTGATATCATTTTAAAAGTACCAATGTTGCAATACTCTAGTTCTATTACTATAGCCTTCAAAAATTAACAAGAAGTTAACTTCNCAACAGGATTATTTTGTATGCTCAACTCAATATTCTAAACATCTAAAAGCCTTTAGTCCTTACCAAAACCTAGACAAAATGTCAGGATGCCAGGACTGAAGAGACTGATATCATTTTAAAAGTACCAATGTTGCAATACTCTAGTTCTATTACTATAGCCTTCAAAAATTAACAAGAAGTTAACTTCATACTTTCTTAAATGCAAGTAATTTCTAGCCCCTAAAATGCATTCTCTTATCAAATGGTATTTTTTTTTACTAGCACATAGATTTTATAAGCAGAAAACTTACGCTTACATATGGTTATAGAAACAATGCAAACAGTTTTACTGAAATCACATTAACTCTTAACCACAATAAGACTTCTTAATAATAGAGGTCAGTGCATCAATTCCCTCACATTCATGACTCACTGGTACTAAAAAAACAAGTTTGCATTCAGTTTACTGACTAGAGATCATAAGAGCATCTACCTACATGTGGAAAGACAGTTTCAGGACAGGTAAAAGAAATGTGACCCAGGTGATGCAAATTAAAAGGATGTTTTTGCACCTGTGATCACAGAAAATTGAATAATGGCATTTTTCTTATAAAAGCTTGAAATACTTCAACTTATCTTATCCCCAAGAAACATGGTCACAATATTTATCTTAAAGCCCTAAAGCACCTCCAACATATATGAAACAATTCCTGAATATACTGCATTATCATCTTAGTATAACATTAAGTGAAACAAATTCAATTCAGCAATTCATTACTTATATAATGGTTATTACACAGAAATATGACATGAGATGCAATAGTGATTACAATATATACCTCATCTTTAAGGAGCTTATAATCAAGTATGAGAATGGAACATGCTCACAAATGACTAAAATCTTTCTTAACCAAGGTTATTCATGTGAATCACAGAAGGGAGAAATTGACTTGAGCACTAGTTTCTCTGTTCTTTCAAGGATGGCACATGACGAATAGCCTTCTAGACGTATATGATGTATGGCTTAAGGTGTTAATGAGAGAAAATAATCAAAAGGAAAAGTATGGAAGACCACTGTCAGACTTCAAACTTTGTATTCTTGCTGCTGGATCACTGAGAGCCTTCAAATATTTTTAAACACAGAAGTAACATAATCAGACATGTAAAATGTTATTGTATAGCAAACAGTATAGATGGATAGGAGAGACTGGAAACAAGACCAGCCAGAAGACTGCAGAAATAATCTCAGCCTCCAGCATAAAAATGTCCTGAAAACAAGAGGATCAGAAAGGATGAAAAGGTAAATGAAGCAGCTGCGACGGCTGCGACAGCCGGGCCGGCGCACTCAGCGCAAGCGGCTGAGAGGAGCTAGCCCACGATGGAGGACAGAGACAGCGGCCCAGAGTGCTGGGCTGTGACAGCACAGGAACAGCTGAGAGGAGCCTCCCCGCTTCCTAGGTCAGGGGCAGCGGCTGAGAATGCCAGGCTGAGACGGCACAGGAACAACTGAGAGGAGTCACCCCGTGTCTGAGGTCAGGGGCGGCAGCCGGGAGGAGCCACCCTGTGCCCGAGGCCAGGGGTGGCAGCCGGGAGGAGCCACCCCACATCCGAGGCCAGGATTGGGGGCCGGAAGAGCCACCCCATGTCCAAGGCCAGGGTCGGGGGCCAGGAGGAGCCACCCAACGTCCAAGGCCAGGGTCAGGGGCTGGTTAGAGCCACTGATTAATTAACACTCAGAACAAGGGGCTGCGACAGCTGGCATACTCAGCGCAAGCGGCTGCAATGACCAGCGCACTCAGCACAGCCGAGAGGAGTTACCCCATGTCCGAGGTCAGGGTCAGCAGCCGAGAGTACCAGGCTGTGACGGCACAGGAACAGCCGAGAGGAGCCACCCCGCGTCCGAGGCCAGGGTCAGGGGCCGGGAAGATCAACNTATAGAATGGACTTTTGGACTTTGAGGGAGAGGGAGAGGGTGGGATGATTTGGGAGAGTGGCACTGAAACATGTATACTATCATGTAAGAAACGAATTGCCAGTCTATGTTTGATACAGGATACAGGATGCTTGGGACTGGTGCACGGGGATGATCCAGAGAGTTGATAATGGGGGGGGGTTCCAGATTGGGAACCCACGTACACCTGAGACAGAAAAAAATAAAAACATTAAAAAAAAAGAAAAGGTAAATGAACCGTACTTCATAAATAACAGGGCTAGCAACAGAAGTAGCTGTCTCTAAGGCTTACATCCAGGACAGAGGGGAAGACAGTGATAACGTGAAACAATGTTAGAAATATAGTGGCTACAGGTTATAAAGAAAGAAGCATAGTTTTTGGTATTTTTTTTTTAAGGAAAAAATTTTTTTTTAAAGCATGTTACTTTTTTCTATGCCTTTAACTATGATAAATCTATTTTAGAATATTTTTTATTTTAAAATAAATTAAAACCGTCATTGAAGACTAGATTTTAAAGCATGTACATCTCTACATCACGTCTTCAGAATAAAATACTAACAAAATCATAAGAAACTTTAAACAACTCAATGTCTTAGAAATAAAGAATTCCACCATTTAATGACCAGAAACTAGCTTATTAAGAGATTCATTTATGTATATCACTTAGTCCTCTAGAATACCTCCATAATACTGATCTTTTCTCCCCAAAGAGAATAAAAGACTGAGATCAGACCAATGAATGAGCACAGTACACATAACTTTAGCTTGCTCTTCTGAGAACCACTGTAAATTCTCTTCAAATGTACTTCTTACTGTAGGAATGATCCATCAAAGAGCTATCACCAGTCTTTAGCCAATGCTTTAAGAAAAGCTTTCCCTAAGAAAAGGAATGATAAACTTTGTCTAAAAGTGTTTGAAGAAATTAGAGGGAGAATGTTGCAGAAATGCACAACAAGAATGTAAGATCTTTCCCTAACTGGTCCTGAAATTAAACTTGGAATATGGAGACATGAATTTGGGGTGAAATACCCAAGTCAGCTTAAGACTTCAACTGTGTAGTGTATTTCCCCTACCTACTTCTCTTACCCCTCAAACAAGTATTGAATAACTAGGGCATTGGCACCATCAACTCAGAAACACAAGAATCTTTACCTGCGACCCAATCTATCTTCATAAACCCTCTTCTATAATGTGTGCTAAAAAAATTTTAATGGAAAACACATGAATATGCCTTTCTATTTATCTATTACTTATTTCTGCTTCTGTCCTCTGTGAAACAATGTGATCATGTTATTGTTCCTTTTAGTAGTCAGACTTGGAGAAGCCAATGGCCACCCCCTCCAGTACTNCTTCTATAATGTGTGCTAAAAAAATTTTAATGGAAAACACATGAATATGCCTTTCTATTTATCTATTACTTATTTCTGCTTCTGTCCTCTGTGAAACAATGTGATCATGTTATTGTTCCTTTTAGTAGTCAGACTTGGAGAAGCCAATGGCCACCCCCTCCAGTACTCTTGCCTGGAAAATCCCATGGATGGAGGAGCCTGGTAGGCTGCAGTCCATGGGGTCACTAAGAGTCGGACACGACTGAGCAACTTCACTTTTACTTTTCCCTTTCATGCATTGGAGAAGGAAATGGCAACCCACTCCAGTGTTCTTTCTTGGAGAATCCCAGGGATGGCGAAGCCTGGTGGGCTGCCGTCTATGGGGTCACACAGAGTCAGACACTACTGAAGCGACTTAGCAGCAGACTTAGCAGTAGCAGCAGTCAGACTACTCAATGTCCCAAAGTAGGAAAATAGCTTAGAGAATGATTTTAAGATGGCAGGGATGTTTACTGAATTAATCTGAGGCATTAAAAGCATTTGCTTTCTGAAGAAAGAAAAGCAGAACAGGATAAGCAGTAAGAACAAAGATTTAGTGTCAGAGAGTACTTGGTTTATATTCCAGCTCTGATCTTGTAAGCTTTGCTATGTCTCAATTTATTTATCTATAGAATGGGCATTACATAAAAAACCCTGTGAGGAAAAATCAGATCAGTGCTTTCCATACCTGGCTGGTCACCAGAAGTGCCTGGGAAACTTTTATTAGAATCATAATATCCCTGGCCCCATTCCATACTTTCATGGGTATGGCCCAGGGGTATTGTTTTGTTTTTCTGAACAAATTCCAAAGATGATCCTTACATACTGGTTACAACTGGAAATCAAGGGTAAGTTTTACGTTTTTAATATTTTTATATAATGTATATATTAATACACATTTATGTAACTTACCAGTAATCTAGTACACTATAAATGTATAATTAATGCTTGATACAACTATCAATCATTTTTTGAAGGAGAAATAAAACAGTATTTTGTGACAAGAGGGCCACTAAGTAGTCTTGCAGAAGCAGTTTGCATAAACCTCACCAAAAATGAGAGAGCATGACACTATCTTGTTTGAGACAGTGAAAGAGACATAAATGAAGTTCCACATTGATGACAATGCTCCTTTTCCACAACACAGTTCATGACAGAAGGAATGCATAAAGTCAGGCATGTCTTGTATTTTCCACAATAAAGTCTGACCATCCCAGTCATTCCATCTCAAAACCTTTTTAATTTTATTCCTTATTTTTCAGTAATTCATACAATTCATACAAACTGTATGTATGTACAGAACAACACAAGCACTAAATAAATGTGTACAAAAATACTGACGATTACAAAAAAATACCTAAAACCCACAGAGATGGATACTCATTGAACATTCCTAGTAGTTATTTATGAATAAGGATTCATCTTTCCTTGTTATAAGTCCAAACCCAGCATTTCTAAATAAAGTGGCCTCAAATATAAGATATTCAGACTTTTAAATAAAAATACCCAACCAAAAATTTTAAGCTAGAATTTATATAAATAATTTGTTATATATAGGATTACATTATTTTTAAAGTTTTATGATGAAACTTAACAAATTTGTTTTTAAATGTAGTATCCAGTTTGTTTCTATTATATCACATATCCAGGGTAAATTCAGATACTATTACAGTGTGAAACATTCTTTCTTTCAAATGTAGATATTAAATAAAAAATAGTTACCACCAATAAGAAGGTAAAGTGTATTCTATGGACATATGAGGTAAACTACATATATTTATTGCTGCTGCTCCTGCTAAGTCACTTTAGTCATGTCCGACTCCGTGCAACCCGAGAGACAGCAGCCCACCAGGCTCCCCAGTCCCTGGGATTCTCCAGGCAAGAACACTGGAGTGGGTTGCCATTTCCTTCTCCAAACATATATTTATTAGGCACTATATTTTTTAAATTTTAAAGTATTTTTAAAAGATGATTTTTAACAAACTCACAATTTATCTACTAATGTTAAAAATTAAAATATTTCAGCTATATAAAATATACTGTTCACTTAATTTACTAAATAAGGAATTTTACCTTCAGGCTTATTTCTCCATATATATATTTTACCAAGATTACAAGGATCAATGATCTAATGCTAACAGATTGGTTCAAGCACCAAGAAAGGAATATGTTATGTAAATAAAGCTTAAAGGGAAGAAGTTGTTTTGGTCATTAAATTATAGGACTTAACTATTTTCTTCTACCAAGTTTTAACGTTAATCCTACTGGTATTAGAGAAACAAACCAAAAGATCCAGAAGGTGGAGGTAATGTGATCTTAAAAGTCAAAGAAACACAAATTAGAGTTTAAAGACATCTCAAGTAAATAAACCAAAAGTTACCATTTTCCTCTCTGCCTGCAGAATATTAACTACTTATATTAAATATCCTTATAAAGCACTGAATCAGCTGCCACTGTCTTCATAATAGAGAATGAAGAAAAACTTCAGAATTTATCCTGACTACCCACAATGCCTATATTTTCAGATATTCGGTATTGAGGGAAAAAGAATCAAGGGCATTAAAAAAGTTTCTAGACTTCAGTTACACACTTGATATGCTGCAAATAAAATATATATGCTTGGAACTACAACATATGATGAGAAATGCTGCCCTGTTGCTCCTCCTCCCTAGAACGGCATTTTTCAGGTGCATCCTCTTCATGCCTGTGTGCTGCTGCTACGTCGCTTCAGTCGTGTCCGACTCTGTGCGACCCCATAGACGGCAGCCCACCAGGCTCCCCCGTCCCTGGGATTCTCCAGGCAAGAACACTGGAGTGGGTTGCCATTTCCTTCTCCAATGCATGAAAAGGAAAAGTGAAAGTGAAGTCGCTCAGTCATGTCCGACTCTTAGCAATCCCATGGACTGCAGCCCACTAGGCTCCTCTGTCCATGAGATTTTCCAGGCAAGGGTACTGGAGTGGGTTGCCATTTCCTTCTCCAGGGGATTTTCCCGACCCAGGGATCAAACCCAGGTCTCCTGCATGGCTAAGTTTAGGATATAGAAAATTAATATATTTGCAAAAGTAGTTATAGTTCCCATGACAATAAACATTCAAAAATTAACTCTAAAGGAAAATGATTTGTAACTACCTACTGTGGTTTCTCCACAGGAATATTTCTTTAAAATATACAATCAAAAACAGCACGAAGTATTAGACAATAACTTACTTGCGTTGGAACGAGCACAGGAGGGTAAGCCATCTTATGATGCCTATACACCCAAAATGCACAAATGACAATCCCCGCAATTAACATAAGTGGCACCAAAGAATAGAGCAAGATGTTGTAATAGGGAGGCTTAGGTGTTACTGGATTCGAAGTAGCTGTGGAAAAGAGGAGGAAGAAAATCATTCAGATTTGGTCAATAAAGTTCCACAATATTTATTATAGTGCCAAACTGTAGGAGAAAAATAGAGGAGGAGAAGGTGGGAACAAATTATTCTAACACAAACATGCTTTGTTTTCAATCTACTAGTTGAACAGACTTATGTGTTTTCTCTGTGAACTTACGCTGTGTGACCTCCATCTCCGGAAAATAAGAAAACCTTTCGTTACACATATTGCCCTCACAGCAACAAAAATATACTTCAGGGCTATCTTTTTTTTCTATACAATCAGTCCTATAAATAAAAAGAGAAGAAATAATTAAAACCAACATTATTACCCTGAATCTACAATAGGTGTTTTACTAAAGTTCTTCTCAGAGATAAAAAAATGAGTAAGTCATTTATAGTCAACTTTGAGATTTTTATTAATATTCAACGATCAACTCTTGAAAGTCAAAAATGTTCCTTGAAATCAATTATGAAATATCATCAGAAAAATATCCAACAGCTGATTTTATAACAATCACATTGGCTCTATGAAATGACTTCTTTAATCTGTATTTTAATGATCAATCTAAGGGAACCATCTTTTTATCTTTTTTTTAATTATTAGAAAAGCTTGAAGAGAAACACAAAGTCAATGAAGAAATTTGGTCTAATAGAGCTTTATCCTCAGAGGAAATAGAGCCTTTCCATTTTATGAATATAAAAACTGAACACTATATATAAAAAACTGTATTTGTGTGTACACACATAAATACACACACACACACACACACACACATATATATATATATATATATACAGATAAATGAGCTTCCTTGGTGGCTCAGACAGTAAAGAGTCTACTTGCAATGCAGGAGACCAGGGTTAGATCCCTGGGTTGGGAAGATCCCCTAGAGAAAGGAATGGCTACCCATGCCAGTATTCTTGCCTGGATAAATACATGGACAGAGGAACCTGGCAGGCTACAGTCCATGGAGTCTCAGAGAGTCAGACATGACTGAGCAACTAACACTTTCACTTTCACTTCTCACGCATATAAATACACAGGCACGAAGGAATCCTTGTTCATATCTCATGGCAGAACACATTTCAACATCAGACTTAAATCAGGCTTGGGAATTAAGCCATTTCTGCAGCAGAATTAAATTCCCTGAATACAATGAACAGGGCTAAAGATAAATAAGTAAAGAGCAATTTGTAACGACAAAAATAGAGGCCTGAGTAACTCAAAAAATGACTAGAGTTAGGTTGATTTAGAGAGTAGAAGGAAGGCAACCTTCTATATAGGAACTGAGTTACTGAAAAAACAGAGACTTAGCCTCTAGATCAAATCCTAATCAACCACTAAAAAACAGTTACACCTAACTTTTAAAAGAAGATATTTAAATTGCTAATAACATCAGGTATATTTAAAGACATATATTATAAATAAACTGTAAATCTTTACAATGGTTGTTGAAAATAAAGTTAAATTTAACTCTAAAGTGAAAAGCCAAAGAAATTTCAGGGAGAAGGCAATTTTACCGAAATGAAACTTTAAAATAAAATTTATACCAATATCTATCTAGTAGAAAGTAAAGGACAAATGAAAGCTAAACTTTTAACAATTTATAAAGAGAAATATATAAATTCAAATTTTAATATTCAGAAATATGCCTCAAACTATAGGTTAATATAATTAAATACTAGCCTAGTTAATGCAAGGAAAATTACTTTTCACCATTCAATGTCATTCTTCGTTTTTCCCGTCTCTTCCTCCATACCTTGACATTTCTCGAATCTTCTTTTTCTTACTCTTATTTATCTAACTACTCTTAATATTTAATCAAATTCAGAACATAAAAACAAAAATTCACATATATTTAAATTAGCACTTAACCCTTGGAAACAAAGCTGGTGTAGTAATTATCACTGTAAAAGCAGGCATCTGCACTGACCAACTCACCATTATCTAGCAAAGTTTAATCTCAAGCAATACCGGTTTTAGGTGAGAAGCCAGTAGCTTTTCACAATAAAAAGAAAAGAGATCCTTGAGCTCAACTAGTTAATAAAAGATGTCTTGAATAAGCTTAAGCTGAATGGTTCTATGAAGACCTACAAGACCTTCTAAAACTAACACCAAAAAAGAAGATGCCTTTTTCATCACAGGGGCCTGGAATGCAAAAGCAGGAAATCAAGAGATACTGGAGTAATAGGCAAGTTTGGCCTTGGAGTACAAAATGAAGCAGGGCAAAGGCTAACAGAGTTTTGCGAAGAGGACACACTGGTCACAGCAAACACCCTCTCCAACAACACAACAGATGACTCTACACAGGGACATCACCAGATGGTCAATACCGAAATCAGACTGATTATATTCTTTGTAGTTGAGGATGGAGAAGCTCTATACAGGCACCAAAAACAAGACTGGGAGCTGACTGTGGCTCAGTCATGAACTCCTTATTGCAAAATCAAGGCTTAAATTGAAGAAAATAGGGTAACTCCCTAGACCATTCAGTTCAGTTCAGTCACTCAGTCGTATCCGACTCTGCGACCCCATGAATTGCAGCACGCCAGGCCTCCCTGTCCGTCACCAACTCCCACAGTTCACTCAGACTCACGTCCATTAAGTCAGTGATGCCATCCAGCCATCTCATCCTCTGTAATCCCCTTCTCCTCCTGCCCTCAATCCCTCCCAGCATCAGAGTCTTTTCCAATGAGTCAACTCTTCGCATGAGGTGGCCAAAGTACTGGAGTTTCAGCTTTAGTATCATTCCTTCCAGAGAAATCCCAGGGCAGATCTCCTTCAGAATGGACTGGTTGGAACTCTTTGCAGTCCAAGGGACTCTCAAGAGTCTTCTCCAACACCACAGTTTTAAAGCATCAATTCTTCGGCACTCGGCCTTCTTCACAGTCCAACTCTCACATCCATACATGAGTACTGGAAAAAACAGAGCCTTGACTAGACGGACGTTAGTCGGCAAAGTAATGTCTCTGCTTTTGAATATACTATCTAGGTTGGTCATAACTTTTCTTCCAAGGAGTAAGCGTCTTTTAATTTCATGGCTACAGTCACCATCTGCAGTGACTTTGGAGCCCAAAAAAATAAAGACCATTCAGGATGACCTAAATCAAATTCCTTATGATTATACAGTGGAAGAGACCAACAGATTCAAGAGATTCGATATGGCAGACAGAGTGCCTGAAGAACTATGGATGGAGGTTAGTAACACTGTACAGGAGGTGGTAATCAAAACCATCCCCAAGAAACGCAAAAAGGCAAAATGGTTGTTTGAGGAGGCCTTACAAATGGCTGACTAAAGAAGAGAAGCAAAAGGCAAAGATACAGAAAAGGAAAGATACAACCATCTGAATGCAGAGTTCCAAAGAATAGCAAGGAGATAAGAAAGACTTCCTCAGTGAACAATGCAAAGAAACAGAGGAAAACAACAGAATGGGAAAGAAGAGATCTCTTTAAGAAAATTAAGAGTACCAAGGGAATATTTCATGCAAAAATGGACACAATAAAGGACAGATATGGTATGGAGCTAACAGAAGCAGGAGGTATTAAGAGGTGGCAAAAATACACAGAAGAACTATACAAAAAGGATCTTAATGACCCAGATAACCACCATGGTGTGATCACTCGTCTAGAGCCAGATATCCTTAGGAAGCATCACTATGAACAAAGCTAGTGGAGGTGATAGAATACAATTGAACTGTTCCAAATTCTAAAGGATGATGCTGTGAAAGTGCTGCACTCAATATGCCAGCAAATCTGGAAAACTCAGTAGTGGCCAAAGGACTGGAAAAGGTCAGTTTGCATTCCAATCCCTAAGAAAGGCAATGCCAAAGATGTTCAAACTACCACAAAATTGCACTCATCTCACATGCTAGCTAAGTAATGCTTACATTTCTCCAAGCCAGGCTTCAACAGTACGTGAACCAAGAACTTCCAGATGTTCAAGGTGGATTTAGAAAAGGCAGAGGAACCAGAGATCAAATTGCCAACATCCGCTGGATCATTGAAAAAGCAAGAGAGTTCCAGAAAAACATCTCCTTCTGCTTTATTGACTACACCAAAGCCTTTGACTGTGTGAATCACAACAAACTGTGGAAAATCCTTAAAAAGATGGGAATACCAGACCACCTGACCTGCCTCCTGAGAAATCTGTATGAAAGTCAGGAAGCAACAGTTAGAACTGGACATGGAACAACAGACTGGTTCCCAATTGGGAAACGAGTGTGTCAAGGCTATAAACTGTCACCCTGCTTATTTAACTTACATTCAGACTACATCATGTAAAATGCCAGGCTGAATAAAGCACAAGCTAGAATCAAGACTGCCAGGAAAAATATCAACAACTCAGATATGGAAATGACACCTCAATTATGGCAGAAACAAAGAGGAACTAAAGATAAAGAGTCTCCGGGTGAAGGTGAAAGAGGAGAGTGAAAAGGCTAGTTTAAATTTAACATTCAGAAAACTAAGATCATGGCATTTGGTCCCATCACTTCATGGCAAACAGACAGGGAAACAATGGAAACAGTGACAGACTTTATTTTCTTGGGCTCCAAAATCACTGCAGATGATGACTACAGCCATGAAATTAAAAGACACTTGCTCCCTGGAAGAAAAGCTATGACCAACCTAGACAGCGTATTAAAAAGCAGAGATATCACTTTGTTAGAAGGTCTGTCTAGTCAAAGCTATGGTTTTTCCAATAGTCATGTCGCATGTTGATAGCTGGACCATAAAGACAGTGGAGCACAGAAGAACTGATGTTTCGAACTGTGGTGCTGGAGAAGACTGCTGAGAGTCCCTTGGACTTCAAGAAAATCAAAACAGTCAATCCTAAAGGAAATCAGTCCTGAATATTTACTGAAAGGAATAATGCTGAAGCTGAAGCTCCAGTATTTTGGCCACCTGATGCAGAGAGCCAACTCACTGGAAAAGACGCTGATGCTGAGAAAGATTGAGGGCAGGAGGAGAAGGGGATGGAAGGGGATGAGATGGTTAGATGGCACCACTGACTCAATGGACATGAGTCTGAGCAAACTCCAGGAGATTGTGAAGGACAGGGATGCCTGGTGTACTGCAGTACATGGGGCTTCAAGGAGTTGGACATGACTGAGCGACTGAACAACAAACTTTGAATAGAGATTATCCCCAAACTTCCTTGTTCTCCAACTTCTTTCTCCTTGGCTTTTTTTTTAATTGAGATATAACTGACATATAACATTAGTTTCAGGCATACAACCTAATGATTGAAAATTAGAGTATATTGTGAAACGATCACCACAATAATCTAGTTAACATCCCATCACCACACAGTTACAATTTTTTTTCCTTGTGAACACACTTTTAAGATTTCTTGTAGCAACTTTCAAATATACAATATGTTATTATTAACTATAGTCACCATTATACCACATTCTCCATTATATCCCTAAGACTTATTTGTTTTATAACTGATAATTCACACCCTTGTGATTTCCTTCACCTATTTTGCCCACTTCTCACCCTCGGCCTCCAACAACCACAAACAGTTCTCTCTCTATATATATGGATTTGTGTTGTTGGGTTTTTTTTTTTTCCCTCAAGATTAATATACAAGTGAGATCATATGGTATTTGTTTCTCTCTGTCTGACATTTCACTTAGGATAATGCCCTTAAGGTCCATCAGTATTATCATGAATGGCAAGGAGTTCTTTTTCACAGCTGAAAAAGATTCCATTGTATATACAAAGCATATTTCCTTGATCCATTTATTCACTGACAGACACTTAGGTTGCTTCCCCATCTTGGGTATTGTAAATAATGTGGCAATGAACGTGGCGGTGCATTGTGGCGGTGCATTTATCTTTTGAAGTTTGTGTTTCTGTTTCCTTTGGACATATACTCAAAAGTGCAACTGCTATAACACTGTTATTTTTAATTTTCTGAGGAACCTCCATACTGTTTCCCCAGTGGCCCTACTTATCCTTTCATAATAGCAAATATCACTTAATGATCACCTCTGTTAATAAAGAAGCTAATAATCAGAAATACAGCTAAAATGTATAATTATAGAGCAGTAATCCTTGGAAAATTCACAGATGCAAAAATATACCTTAGCTACTATGTACCTAAATGACTATTTTCTCACCAAAAGTGAAACTAATTCAATTTTCATGAGTTTATTCAACACATTTTACTATTAATCACATATGGCCAATCAACCACAGATTTACAGTGATCAATTAAAGTCTGTGCAAGTACATCAGGACATAGCTAGATTCCAGGAGTGCATTAGTTATTTGGCTCCAAAAAATCTGGTTATCTAGGATTTTTCAGCTTCTGCAGTCATCAGCACCCACCCACAGTGAAAATCTTGTGTCCCGGGCAGTTTAAGTGACTGGCTCAACATCTAGGGACTCTTTACAGAAAGATCACAGGCAGTCAATAACATATCCACTGTATCCCCTGTATTTAAGAATAAAACAATTTAAGCAAAATCTTTTAAATAAAATGTAGCTTTCTATGAGGACTGTGCTAGTTCTGATGTAATTCTGAATGTCAAGTTAAAATGTCCCTTGGGATAAAGAACAAAGGCCTACTCTGCAAGGAAAAAAGGGGAAAATGTAGTGAGATCAATTTCTTCCAGATACATAAAGAGGGAAACTAAAAGGAAATTTAATACTATGATTAAGCTTTATTCTCTTTCAGGATAGATTTTCAACAGATATACTCTCTCTTAAAGCAATTTTAAAAATCCCTTTTCATTAAAATTGCTGTTTAAAAAAAAAAACATAATCCTACAACATAGAGAAATAAATGCTTCTTATCTAGTTTTCACTACTTGGTAGATAATTCTAAGTAACAGAAGATAAAACATAAATATGCTGTATCTGTTTTATTACTTTAAAATATGTATTTTGTCATCAACATGTTATAATGATCTTTATACACTCATCTTTAAAAAGAAGCATTTAAGTGAAAATCCATGCATTGATTCTTCCCCTTTTTAAAAAGAGGGAGAAGTGAAAATTATTCAACACTATCATAATAAAATGCCTTCTTACCTGTCATAGCAGTTGATATCATCCAGCCAACAACCTTGCTTCACTATGTCAATGGAACCAGAAATATTCTTCCATGTAGCAAAACAATGTCGCCGTTTATCTTTGTCACCATAACAGGATTCAACACCAGTGCGATTGGTTCTATCTCTTTCCCAATTAGCATTATAGAAAATACACTCCTGAGTTTCTGATCTACCAAGTATAGCACCTATAAGATAATAAAACAACAACTTAATATAACTGTATTTGTTCTTACACTGTCTCCCAGTATACCAAATTTCAGATCTTCCTAAAATGTCAATAATTTACTGTCTTACAGTTATAACTTTGGGTTTAGGTTTCCAGGTCCATCTTTGTATTTTAGGTATAATAAACATAGTAGAAAGTAACCAAATAAATCACGCTTTCCCTGTAAAAGGCCAGCTTTACTTAAGAATGTCCTTGATGAAAAGCAGTAACATTGTTAATTTTCTTAAATTTTGATCCTTGAGTCAAGATTTCCTCTCAATATTCTGTGTGACAAAGTGGTAACTAACCAAAAGCACGTCTGCTGCATACTGCAGTACAATGACAGCCTCCAGAAAAAGCCCTTGCATGGCTGAGTTGTGAACTAAACCAACCATGCATGGCTATTGAGACTTGAGTATCTGGCAAAAATGTTCTCAAAATGAACCAAATTAAACCTGTTACTTCAAGAAAACAATTGACAGTATGCACTGCCAATGATAAAATATGAGTTTCCAAGCAAAAATAAGAATTTTGGAAAAGTTGTTATCAACTACCACCTTTCCAATATTTAAAGAATTTTCTGATGAGGTCATTGGTAATATTAAAAAATATGACTTTTAAATACAGAATAATAAGATATGCCAACATTTAAAAGGTCTATATAATTCAGAGAACCAATATTTTCCAAGTGAATTTTCTGTGACATTTGAAAAACACTCATGGGTTTAAAAAAAAAATCCATTCAATGTTCAAGATAGCCAAGTAGACTCTAGCATTACCGAGGACAAAAAGTTCATTAGTAGTTTCAGATTCCACACTGTACTAACTTTTAAGAAACCATCTCTTGCTTTATATGGAAAAGCAAGAGAAGTAACTCTGAAAAAGATGTACAAAAGAGAACCCATACTACTTGATTTGGGGCAGTTTTTCTGGTCATGCCACATGGCTTGCAGGATCTTAGTTGCCCAGCCAGTGATTGAACCTGGGCCATAGCAGTGAAAGAGCCTAGTCCCTAACCACTGGACTACCAGGGAGTTCCCCATACTAATTGTTTTTAAGTCTTACACTAAAACTTCAACAATCAAGGCAATGCAGTCTTAGCAAAAAAGACATGCACCTAGGGGACAGAACAGAGAATCCAGAAACAGACCCAGACACATACGGTCAACTGATACACAGCAAAGGTGCCAATGCAATGTATTTAGATAGAGAAAATAAAGTCTTCCAACAACTGATGCTGGAACAACTAGACATCTATATGCAGAACAAAGAACCTCAACTCATAACAATTCATAGCTCAAGCCATATACAAAAATTAACTCTAAAAATATCATCAGTTCAGTTCAGTTGCTCAGTCATGTCCGATTCTTCTCGACCCCATGAATCACAGCACGCCAGGCCTCCCTGTCCATCACCAACTCCTGGAGTTCACTCAGACACATGTCCAACGAGGCAGTGATGCCATCCAGCCATGTCGTCCTCAGTTGTCCCCTTCTCCTCCTGCCCCCAATCCCTCCCAGCATCAGAGTCTTTTACAATGAGTCAACTCTGCATGAGGTGGCCAAAAGTACCAGAGTTTCAGCTTCAGCATCAATCCTTCCGAAGAACACCCAGGGCTGATCTCCTTTAGAATGGACTGGTCGGATCTCCTTGCAGTCCAAGGGACTCTCAAGAGTCTTCTCCAACACCACATTTCAAAAGCATCAATTCTTCAGTGCTCAGCCTTCTTCACAGTCCAACTCTCACATCCATACATGACCACAGGAAAAACCATAGCCTTGACTAGACGGACCATAGTTGGCAAAGTAATGTCTCTGCTTTTGAATATGCTATCTAGGTTACTAGTAAGCATCTTTTAATTTCATGGCTGCAATCACCATCTGCAGTGATTTTGGAGCCCCAAAATATAAAGTCTGACACTGTTTCCACAGTTTCCCCATCTATTTCCCATGAAGTGATGGGACCAGATGCCATGATCTTCGTTTTCTGAATGCTGAGTTTTAAGCCAACTTTCTCACTCTCCTCTTTCACTCTTATCAAGAGGCTTTTTATTTTTTAGTTCCTCTTCACTTTATCTAAAACCTTAAACTATTATTATAAAACTTCTAAAAACAAGAAAAATCTTGTGACCCTAAATTATTAACATGAAAGATTTGTTAAAATACAAAAAATTAGGAGCCTCAAAAGAAAAAATTAGACTTCAAAAGCTGAACTTCGTTAAAATTGAAACTTCTCTTTGAAAGTTAAAGAAAAAATTCAGACTGGGAGAAGTGAAGTCGCTCAGTCGTGTCCGACTCTTTGCAACCCCATGGACTATAGCCTACCAGGCTCCTCTGTCCATGGGATTTTCCAGGCAAGAGTACTGGAGTGGGTTGCCATTTCCTTCTCCAGGGGATCTTCCCTACCCAGGGATTGAACCCGGGTCTCCCATATTGTGGGCAGATGCTTTACCCTCTAAGCCACCAGAGAAAATACCTGCAAATTATATACCTAAAAAAGAACAGATATTCNTTTAAGGCCTCCTCGGACAGCCATTTTGCTTTTTTGCATTTCTTTTCCATGGGGATGGTCTCGATCCCTGTTCCTATACAATGTCAGGAACCTCTGTCCATAGTTCATCAGGCACTCTATCAGATCTAGTCCCTTAAATCTATTTCTCACTTCCACTGTATAATCATTACGGACTTGATTTAGTATTATCTTACTGTCATGAAAAACATGCATTATCCAGGATAAGCAAGATACCTTCAAAGACAATAAACAACAGAAAAATAATTTTGCCTATAGCCACTAAATGGGTGGGCTATCTATAAATGCCCAGATCTCAAGATTAAAACAGTTCTATGCAGTTCTCTGGTGCTCATTCAAAATGCGAATTACATCAAAACAGGTACAAGTAGATATAAGTATTACACAGACTGGAAAAAACAGATTTCTGATATTTTGATGTTCATTTTGGGGGGAACAGGGAGATCATGGTGCTATAGCTAGAGGCCAACAGTCCCATCAGAATAAAAGGACTATTTTTAAAATTGCACAATATTTCCTTGGTGGTGGTTAAAAATCTGCCTGCCAATGCAGGGGATTGTTGGATTGGTTGGGTTCCTGGTCTGGGCAGATCCCATATGCCACAGAGCAAATAAGTCCCTGTGCCACAACTACTGAGCCTGTTCTCCAGACACCAGGAGCCACAGCTCCTGAGCCACATGCTGCAACTACTGAAGCCTGGGCGCCCTAGAGCCTGGCCTCTGCAACAAGAGAAATCACTGCAATGAGAAGCCTCCACACCACAACAAACAGTACCCCCAGCTCACCACAACTAGAGAAAGCCTGGGCAGCGCAACAAAGACCCAGTGCAGCCAAAAATAAGTAAATAAAAATGTTACATAAAAGTCAACCTTAAAAAATATATAAAAATAAAACTGCACAGAAGCCAAAATTGGGTATAAATTTAGAACATAGATAAAAGGTAAATTCTCAAAATCAAAGCAGATATCCTTAGATTAAGGAAAAACAAACACAAACATGTACAATGGGCTTCCCTGGTGGCTCAGCTGGTAAGGAACCCGCCTGCAATGCAGGAGACCTGGGTTCAGTCCGCGGGTTGGGAAGATGCTCTGGAGGAGAGCATAGCAACTCACTGCAGTATTCTTGCCTGGAGAATCCCCACCGGCAGAGGACCCTGGCAGGCTGCAGTCCANAATGGGCTTCCCTGGTGGCTCAGCTGGTAAGGAACCCGCCTGCAATGCAGGAGACCTGGGTTCAGTCCGCGGGTTGGGAAGATGCTCTGGAGGAGAGCATAGCAACTCACTGCAGTATTCTTGCCTGGAGAATCCCCACCGGCAGAGGACCCTGGCAGGCTGCAGTCCATGGGCTTGCAAAGAGTCGGACACAACTGAGAGGCTAAGCACAGCACACACACACACACACACACACACACACACATAATACAAAGCAGTTTCTATTAAAAACAACCTACAAACCTCAATTATTCTGAAAAGACATCAGGTATACTAAGGGGTTTTAGTGCTTTATTTACTCGGGAAGATGCAGATTTTCTTTTTAGTAAATCATCAAACACTGATAGAAAAATGGATCACTTCAGCGGTATGAAAATAACGTGAAATATTGCCCTTGAGGAATCAACAGTATTAAGAAAAACTTAACCAAAAGAAAAAAAACCATCACAAAAGTTTTCATCAAAGTTTAACACCTGGCAACTTAAAACCAGTAACTGAAGAAAACTAGCTATAGTTAACAGAAGTTTAAATAGCAACACATTTATATTAATGGAAAAGAATACACACTAAATACACACTATGATATTAAATAACAGAGATTATCACTTAACAAGCCTCATCTCAAAAATCACCAACAGCATTCATATTTACAGATAAGATTCTAAGTACTGAAAAAGAAAAATGTAAAATTCTTGTCACTTCTCTGTTATGTCACCTCTTTCCCACTAAAACTCACATTAATCATTTGTTTTGATGCATTGATAAACACACCAAAGGTCTTCTGGTATCCTTTCTTTTCTATATTAATAAACATCACAAAAGACAAATCACCTTCCCTATTTGGCTGCCATACACTGTTTTTAAGTATTAGGAAAAAAGGTAAAGTCCAAAATGTCCCAAAAGACTTCTGATAAGTCAGAAATATGAGGAAGGAGAATAAACTTTCAAATAAAATTTCTGCATGGCAACACATGTTAGGCCCTGTCAATCTAATTTTTTATTTTTTAAACTAAGCACCTCCTACCACCAAACAATCACTTCCAAAGGATAACACAAACACTTTCTGGCAATCTTCCCAGAATTTTTTTTTTCTTTTGCCTTGCCTGTTATACTCTGTACTTAGTACTATCAGTCTGACGAAACAGTGTAAGATTCAGCCCATCTAGCTTAAGTAATATAAACTGAAACACAACCAACATGAAATAACATAAAAATATAAACATTGAACACTGTGAAACCAGACACAGAGTGTGCATACATGTGTGTGAAAGAAGAATAAAAGTAGAAGTCAACATTTAACCACTGGTTATCTAAGGACTCCAAAATCACTGCAGATGGTGACTGCAGCCATGAAATTAAAAGACGCTTGCTCCTTGGGAGAAAAGTTATGACCAACCTAGACAGTATATTAAAAACCAGAGATATTACTTTGCCAACAAAGGTCTGTCTAGTCAAAGCTATGGTTTTTCCAGTGGTCATGTATGGATGTGAGAGTTGGACTATAAAGAAAGCTGAGAGCCAAAGAACTGATGCTTCTGAACTGTGGTATTGGAGAATACTCTTGAGAGTTCCTTGGGCTGCAAGGAGATCCAACCAGTCCATCCTAAAGGAAATCAGTCCTGANCCAACAAAGGTCTGTCTAGTCAAGGCTATGGTTTTTCCAGTGGTCATGTATGGATGTGAGAGTTGGACTATAAAGAAAGCTGAGAGCCAAAGAACTGATGCTTCTGAACTGTGGTATTGGAGAATACTCTTGAGAGTTCCTTGGGCTGCAAGGAGATCCAACCAGTCCATCCTAAAGGAAATCAGTCCTGAATATTCATTCACTGGAAGGACTGATGTTGAAGCTGAAACTCTAATACTTTGGCCACCTGATGCAAAGAACTGACTCACTGGAAAAGACCCTGATGCTGGGAAAGATTGAAGGCGGGAGGAGAAGGGGATGACAGAGGATGAGATGGCTGGATGGCACCACTGACTCGATGGATATGAGTTTGAGTAAGCTCCAGGAGTTGGTGATGGACAGGGAGGCCCAATGTGCTGCAAAGACTTGGGATCACAAAGAGTCAGACACGACTGAGCGACTGAACTGAAACTGAGTGCATGTAAGTTATGTTCACACTATACTGTAGACTATTAACTGTACAAGAAGACATGACACAGAGACATGCTCTGAGCAAATGCTGTTGGAAAAATGGTGCTGATAAACTTATTTAAAACCAGGGTTTCCACAAACTTTCAATCTGTTCGGTTCAGTTCAGTTGCTCAGTCAAGTCTGACTTTTTGCAACCCCATGGACTGCTGCACACCAGGCCTCTCTGTCCACCACTAACTCATGGAGTTTGTTCAAACTCATGTCCATCGAGTCAGTGATGCCATCCAGCCATCTCATCCTCTGTTGTCCCCTTCTTCTCCTGCCCCCAATTCCTCCCAGCATCAGGGTCTTTTCCAATGAGTCAACTCTTTACATGAGATGGCCAAAGTATTGGAGTTTCAGCTTCAGCATCAGTCCCTCCAATGAATATTCAAGACTGATCTTCTTTAGGATGGACTGGTTGGATCTCTTTATAGTCCAAGGGACTCTCAAGGGTCTTCTCCAACACCACAGTTCAAAAGCATCAATTCTTTGGCTCTCAGCTTTCTTTATAGTCCAACTCTCACATCCATACACGACAACTGGAAAAACCATAGCTTTGACTAGACGGACCTTTCAATCTGTAAAATATGCTATATCCATGCAGTGTGATAAAGCATGTATAACCAGTCAGTAGTTAAGAAATTTAGTTATCAAAGAGTAAAAAGCAAGCATGTTAAACGGAGCACTAACAGTTTTCATCAAGTATCAAACAAATGGCAGAACACAGATATTCTAGACTAGCCTTCTTGTGAAAGCTTTCATATAAACTCCTAGAAAGCATATCACTCATAATTAGTCTACAAATTTTATCACCTTCACTAATATAACTTTCATTTGAAATGTAATGGTTACATTGAAAACAGGGTATGTCTACTTCAACAATCCTCAATATCTGGTAAGATTTCTTTCACTCATTCTATATGAATGACTTTTTACAGTTTGGGGACTGCAGGATCCTAGTTCCCTGACCAGGGATCAAATCCCCACCCCCTGAAGTGGAAGCCCAGAGTTTTAGCCACTAGACCACCAGCGAAGTTCCCTATATGAATGATTAAACTATTTTCTAATAAGCCACCACCTATAACCCATTAACAAAACTAGAAAAACACCTTTTTACTTAACCTAATAGTAAAAGTAACTTTTTTATGTTGAGGAGTATAAGAGACAATCCTGGAAATGTAGAATTTAAGAATACTAATTAAAGTTAAAACTATGTATAATACTTTAAAACCCAAAGTGGAAGGGGGTTAATCTGCTGATACATCCTTGCTTATGTCCTAAAAAGTTTAATAAGTTAAGAAGACTTGTTAGCCCACTTTGAATGCCATTCCACCATTTTTTCCAACATCCTCCCACCCAGAAATGTTTATATCCATCATTTTCTTAAGGACAAAAGATCCAAAGAACCCTAACAACTATTGGGGCTGTTCCTAGTCTTTAATTTGTGAACCATTTAAACATGAGGTTAAAAAAAAAAATTCTTACTAGTAAGTCACTGTAAGATACCAAAATAAGATTCAAAAAGTTCAAATATAGGGCACTTTTCTTCAAGTTAAAAGCTACCTTCCCCGTGCCAGAAACTAACTAAGGCCACAGCTGGCCAACATGTAGCTTTAGGGCTACCCTAGAAGTGGAAATTTGGGTTCAGACATGTATAGCAGAAAGCAAAGAAATTCACAGAAACAAAAGCTTTAGTAGCAGGACTACTGCTGTTGCCCTTTTTCATACTCAGTGATGTATTTGAGTACTGAGGAGATGGAGAAAGGGCAGGAGCAATGAGAAAGAAAATGATGGAGAAGAAAAGCAGTTAAAAGGACATGGGGAACAAGTGCATCCATCAGAGTTGCTCCTGGGTAAGCAGCTGGCCGGCTGGTGACTCAGGGGTCAACAGTTCTAATCCCAGGCCTCCACTAAATCTGAAAACCAATTCCTGGTGGAATTTACACACCCTCTTCCAATTTAGCACTTATACCCACCTGCCCTAATTTTCAATGAAGAACAATTTTGCTTTTTAAAAACAAACTAAGAACAGAGAATTCCTTTCAATAACGTCTGAGTCCAATAGGAACTTAAATATTCAGTAGGTATTAAAAGCTTCCTAAGTCTAATGAAGAGAATGGAAGTGACAGGCTGATGAAAATTTTGCACTATGTGCTACACAGTCTATGATCCATCTTTAATACTAGCATTTTTCAAATATAAAGTAGCTCTTACAGCATATACCTAACACTTGAGAAAAGGTTTGGAAGTAAACAGGAGAAAAGGAAGCAGCACTGGTGTAAGTAAAGAAAATGGGTTTTATCAAATCAATTTAAAATTTTTTGATTAGTTTCATATTTAGGAATTTTAAATTTGTAATCAGCTATTTCATTCATTATACCATACAATAAAGAGGGAAACTAAGAAGCCAGGAAGGGAGACAAAAATTGAGATACATTACAAGAAAAACAGAAGTAAATGTGAGTGAGCTGACTGTTCAAGAAACAGGAAAAGACCAAAAACTGGGGATGGTTCATGGGAATAAAGGCATTTAATCCGTTCAAGAGGTGAATGCTGGTGTTGTAGACCTTGTTTGCAGGAGCCCAGTACTAGGCATACAATAAAGCTCAACAGCTTTTCTTAACAGAAGTACTAGACACTGCCTATCTTATTTTCTGCTTCTCTGTTTATTTTGCCACACAATCTAAAATTTCCGTTAATTGATGGTAACATTTTTTTAATCTCTGAAACTAACTTTAAAAGGAAGGCTAAGAAACACAGATTCATTCAAAATCCAGCCATGTCCTATGATTTCCTTACTTATAAAAACGTTTTCTGTGTTATTAAACAGCTTTAACCTGCAGGTGGTTAAGTTTGTCCCATTATCTGTGTTGACACTATCTTGAGTTCTATGGAAAAAAAATGTACACAAACACATGTGGAGCTCTGATGTGCAACATTTTTATGTTCACTTTCAAGCTGGAAGCATACTATTCCTAATTTATGTTGTGCAGCCAGTGCCTACAATTTATGCCTCTGGAGGCAACAGGAAACAGAGCCATGTTTCTCAACGTATGAGCCATGTACAACCTAAATCGAGTGTCTTGTATAACCAAGACATTGATTTCTGGCCCCAGTCCAAACCAACTAAATCAATTTAAATTCTCTAAAAGTGTGTTGTCTGGTCAACACACTGCATGTTTAAAAATCATTTAATAAGCATACCTATATTAAATTATGTGTAGGAATTAGACAGGGGATACCAAAATAATCATGTTTTTAAAGCATGAAACACTATAACCAACACAAAATAGATATCTATTAACAATGTGCCCTCTCTAGATATGAAAAAAATGGGGGATTATATTGTATCCCCAGAAAATACCCTAGTGGTGGGACTGGGTTTCTTTGTTGAAAGCAGATGATTTAACTGATGGAAAAGAGTATGAAAGAGTACAGATAATCTCTAAATAGGACAATCCAAACAACTGAATCATAAGGATTATTTTTAAAAAACTATCCCACTATTTGTAATTTGTCATAGTAGGAATTATTATTCTTACTATTAAATACTTTAATTTGTAAATTTAAAAATCTAGAACAGACATCAGTCTTCAAGTTATATATTGACTAGTTTGAATGGCTATAATCCTACTGGACCTCCAGGCAACTAATAAAAGCAAAAATCAAACAGAAATCAGGGAAATAAAAATAAACTCATTATTTTTTTGATAAGAATTTGATATCAAATACTTAGTAAGTACTGTGACTCACCTAATACAGAAATCATTGTAGATTTATAGCTAAGAGTCACTGCAAATAGACACACAAACACATACACAGATAGGTATTATAAATTACAACACACTTATACTTATGTAATATGTATTATATATAACACTCCATTAATTAGTTGCTCAGTCATGTCTGACCTTTTGCAACCCCACAGACTACAGCCCACAATGGTCCTCTGTCCATGAAATTCTCCAGGCAAGAATACTGGAGTGAATAGCCATTCCCTTCTCTAGGGGATCTTCCCCCACACAGGGATTGAACCTGGGTCTCCTGAATTACAGGCAGATTCTTTACCATCTGAGCTACCAGGGAAGCCCATAAGACACCACAGGAGTCTAAAATTTAATTATCTTTTCATTTATTTTTACAAACTGAAAGATATCTTATTGTTTTTCACAACAATCCTACAGGGTAAACAGGAATAGATATTATTCCTATCCAACTCCTACTCTAAGCTTATAATATAATGAACAGATTCATACGTGAACCGAAAAAGATCTCCAAATCATCCTTTCTGGTGGTTCTCAAACTAGATGTGGTATAGATCAGCTATACTTGAGTGCTAAGGAAAATTTCCTTGACTCTACTCTCAGAGACTGATTCAGTGGGTCTATAGTGGAAATCAAGAATCTGCAATTTTATACAGTACTCAAGGTGATTCTAATGCTGGGAGGTCTTCAAACCAGAGCTGGAGAAACACTAATTCAATTTCGACTGAGTTCCAGAAAGATAGAGTGACTATGTCACTGTGGTCAGTCTCTCTTCATTTAAGAGGAATTACACTTAAAGAAATTTCTCATCAACTATTAATCAAGAGTTTTTACCAACCTTAACTCTGAAAATTGCTTTAAGGGGTAATCACTTAGGAGATGTGGTGTAAGCATGTATTCCAAGAAAACATTGTATTAACTCTTGTTCTTCCCTCTGGATATTCTAAACTTAAGAGGAATAACAGGAAGATGTAACATGCTGGCCAAAGTCACTGAATACATAATCTTATTCAATTGATGTAATTCTATGAGGTAGATGCTATTTCTGCCCATTTTATGGATGAAGAAACTGAAACTTGGGTGGTTTTAATTTGCCAAGAAATATAAAGTTAAATGGTCAGGATAGGACTGGACTAAAATTAAAAGCATGAGCTCTTAACCTCACTTATATACTGTGGCCATATCCCTATCACTAGGTCCTTTTATTCACTCCCTAAGCAATAAATTTGATATAATATTCTGCATAATCTTTCATTTGCTCTTAAATTACTAAGAACTTCACCCAGTGCCTATTTCATAAAAATCAATCATTTACCTCAGACCCTTCCTTTCTACTGTACGAGTATAAATCATCCTCCCCTGCCTCCCTGTTACCCACACCATTTCTCTACAATTAATTTTACCTGTTGACCTCAATGGTTTCTCTTTGAATGCCATTATGAGTTAACTACTGTATTGCTCTCCTCTAAACTAAATGACATCAGTTCAGTTCAGTTCAGTTGCTCAGTCGTGTCCAACTCTTTGCGACCCCATGAATCGCAGCACACCAGGCCTCCCTGTCCATCACCAGCTCCCAGAGTTCACTCAAACTCATGTCCATCGAGTCAGTGATGCCATCCAGCCATCTCATCCTCTGCTGTCCCCTTCTTCTCCTGCCCCCAATTCCTCCCAGCATCAGGGTCTTTTCCAATGAGTCAACTCTTTATATGAGATGGCCAAAGTATTGGAGTTTCAGCTTCAACATCAGTCCTTCCAATGAACACCCAGGACTGATCTCCTTCAGAATGGACTGGTTGGATCTCCTTGCAGTCCAAGGGACTCTCAAGAGTCTTCTCCAACACCACAGTTCAAAAGGCATCGATTCCTAGGCACTCAGCTTTCTTCACAGTCCAACTCTCACATCCATACATGACCACTGGAAAAAACCATAGCCTTGACTAGACGGACCTCTGTTGGCAAAGTAACGTCTCTGCTTTCGAATATGCTGTCTAGGTTGGTGATAACTTTCCTTCCAAGGAGTAAGCGTCTTTTAATTTGATGGCTGCTGTCACCATCTGCAGTGATTTTGGAGCCCAAAAAGATAAAGTCTGACACTGTTTCCACTGTTTCCCCATCTATTTCCCATGAAGTGATGGGACCAGATGCCATGATCTTAGTTTTCTGAATGTTGAGCTTTAAGCCAACTTTTTCACTCTCCTCTTTCACTTTCATCAAGAGGCTTTTTAGTTCCTCTTCACTTTCTGCGGCCTACCCTAAAAAGCCCTTGGCTGGGAAAGATGTTTTCTTTAAAATGATAATCGATTATTTTGTTCTTCTTATTGAATACTAGCGATTGTCAAGTCTTGCCTTTTCCTACTTTTATCTTTCGAATCTAGGCTGTTTTCACCTTCCAGCTGGTTTCCCACCATCTACCAAAGCTCTGTTTCACTCCAACTTCTCAGTGTGACCACCCCCAAAATTAAAGACAATTTCACACAGAATTACCTAGGCCAGGTCTATCTCGGAGATTCACATTTGCTCCTCTTATGCCTCCCCCAGTTTCTGGACATCACCATCATTTCACCAAATACTCTACACCTGAGCTGTCTAGCATAGCAGCCACAACCATGTGTAGTTACCCAGCACTAGGAAAGATCACTAATCTGAATTAAGATATGCCATGAGTATAAAACATACACTGGATTTCAAAGGCTTAGTACAAAATAATTTTATAATTTTCTTATTGATTATATGTTGAAATAATATTTTAATATAATACATTAAATAAAACACTAAAATTAATCTCTTTTTAACTTTACTTTAATGTGGCTACTAGAAAATCTAAAATTCTATTTTGAGGTTCACAACTATGGCTTGCATTATATTTCTTTTGCAGCGTGCCAGACATTCTACCATTCTGAGCTTGACTGGCCCAATGCCCTCTTTATAACACGTGCCATATGTGATCTTCTTAGAACATACCCACTGTATCTGTACAATCATTTCCTAAAACTGTAACATTTAGTTTACTTTATTAAAAAAATCCAAAACAATGTCTTATCACAAATAATGTACATGTACATTTTAAGGAACACCATCTGGAAATGAAGCTACCGTGATCATCTCCAAAGTAGGAACTACAAGTTAGGTATCAAATAAATGAGCATTCAAAGGCACATAAACCACTCTGCCTATCCTAAAAATAGTCCCCTCCTATGCCTGAAAATTATTCTTGGGAAGTTTTTTTCATTGCTTTCTCTCTTTTGTACTTAAGAGGTGCTCCCAAGAAGTAAGGCAATGACTATCTCTGATAAAAGAAAAGGAAAAACCTAGAAACCATAGAAAGACGACTGTAACTTGCATCACTAAAATATCTGTATGTAAAGTCAGATGAATAACATTTTGTGAGTTAGAAGATACATTATTAAGGAAGAAAATATGCAAAAGAAAGGATGCATTTAACAAAAATCTGTCACAAATCCTGCTCAATCAGATAACATGGAGACAGTAGTACGTGACTCAGACCACTACCGTGACCACCAGCAACATTCTGTCAAAGGAAGAAGTCACAGCAATGCTCCTTTAATTGTATGAGCCAAGAGATACCATAAGTGACAGCTTCTCTGAATTTACAGAAATAGCAATATTAAACCAAAGAGCATTAGATGAAAAATTGTGGCAGTCTGTTAATGTCAGACTGAGAAAGAAACGAAAGAGAGGTTTCTCTTGAGGAATATCCTGAAAATATAATAGGACACAATGTAGACTACCAATGCTTTAAATCAACTACTCAACATAGCATGGAACCCAACTTTCCATTAAGATATAACAAGCTTTTTTACATCCAGTATATTTTACTTCTAACTGGGCTTTACATAATGTTCCCAATGTGGAGAAATAATACATGACTCCTTTCTGACAGGTGCAGAGCTGGTAGGCAGGACACATGTAAGAAGTTAACTATCAGTCATTTAAATTTTACTGGATAGAATACATACGTAACAAGCCATGGGTTCTGTGTTTTCCACACTAACTCAGAGGAGGAAATTGAAGGTGTGTGACCAGGTTTGCTACTCTGTTTGCATCAGAGAGCAAGCAATCTTCACCAATAAGAGTCTCTAACACAGCAGCCATTCAACAAATTATTTCTTTCTAACAAACAAAATCAAGTTACAAAGAATGTAAATGGGAAGTAACTAGAGAAGAGAACGAGTAGAAAAATAAACAGGATGTCAACTTGAGGAAGAGCAAGAAGATGGCAATGTGAGCGAGCAGCTTTTTAAGATGATCCCAAAAAGCAGGAGGCAAGTTTGTCTTTAAAATGAAATCTTAACAGATGGTTAAGTAGGGGACTTAGTCCTCAGAATATTTATAAAACAAGTTTTTCAATACATATCTGCTCAATTCCACTGACACCAAAAAGACAGTACAAGGCAGCTGTTCCACGCCTCTGCCTGCTAGGACTGACCTGAAGCAGATAGCACAGCTTTTTACCTTTTTTTTCTTTCACAAAATATTGATATATCAGCCCTCAAAATTTATTTATAATTAAATGCACCATATATAAATGCACAGGAACCCTGATTAGATATTCTGCAAAATTTCCTAAGAGGGATAAAATACAAAATTATTTTTTGCAGGGACCTTTTTTTTAATCTTTTTATTGAAAGACAACTGCTTTACAGAATTGTTTTCTGTCAAACCTCAACATGAATCAGCCATAGGTATACATATATCCCCTCCCTTTTGAACCTCTCTTCCATCTCCCGCCTCATCCTACCCCTCTCAATTGATACAGAGCCCCTGTTTGACTTTCCTGAGCCATATAGCAAATTTCTGTCGGCTATCTATTTTACATATGGTAATGTGAGTTTCCATGTTACTATTTTCATATATCTCACCCTCTCCTCTCCCCGTGTCCTTAAGTCTATCCTCTATGTCTGTTTCTCCATTCAGTTCAGTGGCCTCAGTTGTGGCCAACTCTTTGCGACTCCATGAATCGCAGCACGCCAGGCCTCCCTGTCCATCACCAACTCCCAGAGTCCACCCAAACCCATGTCTGTCAAGTCAGTGATACCATCCAACTATCTCATCCTCTGTCGTCCCCTTCTCCTCCTGCCCTCAATCTTTCTCAGCATCAGGGTCTTTTCCAATGAGTTAGTTCTTTGCATCAGGTGGACAAAGTACTGGAGTTTCAGCTTCAACATCAGTCCTTCCAATGAACACCCAGGACTGATCTGCTTTAGGATGGACTGGTTGGATCTCCTCGCAGTCTAAGGACTCTGAAGAGTCTTCTCCAACACGACAGTTCAAAAGCATCATTTCTTCAGCCCTCAGCTTTCTTTATAGTTCAACTCTCACATCCATACATGACTATTGGAAAAACCATAGCCTTGACTAGACGAACCTTTGTTGACAAAGTAATGTCTCTGCTTTTTAATATGCTGTCTACGTTGGTCATAACTTTCCTGCCAAGGAGCAAGCATCTTTTAATTTCATGGCTGCAATCACCATCTGCAGTGATTTTGGAGCCCAGATGGAGCCCAGAAAAATAAAGTCAGCCACTGTTTCTACTGTTTCCCCATCTACTTGCCATGAAGTGATGGGACGGGATGCCATGATCTTCGTTTTCTGAATGT